>MU735624.1:8078-25804 GCA_026770625.1 Nicotiana glauca
ATATATATATATATATATACATATTTCATTAATTTATACAAAATGATCATGCATAGACCAATGCAAATACTAACAGAAAATATCATAAAAATCCACAACATTGCACACAAAGGAAAAATTATTTTATTTTGAATTTGTAGGAGTAATTCGTGTGAGGCAAAAATCACGTGCTCACAACTGCCCCTCTTTGCCCGTAAACACGAAGAGTTTTCGTGCAAAGACAAAATGAGAGGATACGAGCGACTTTTGCCCGTTTGAATACTCCGTGGGAAGCATTTTTTGAAAGATTTGACCGAACCTCTGCTTCAAAGGTTTCCTACATATCCTTGGCTATAAAGGAATCAGGTCAATGTAGTTTGGAAAGTTTTGGTAGCTGGGACTACCATGAAGGTGTGGTTTCGCTATTTGTTGTTGCTGCTACTGCTTACTGACTTCTTTATTACACCATGACAAAATAAAGAAGCTAGACTAAACTATGATCTATGAATTACAAATATTTATTCTCAAACTTGAGTAAATGTGACTACTATTGCCTTGTCGACTTGTATTTTCCTACATCAGTTCCTTTGTTACTGACTTGTATCGAATTCTTGAGATGTTTTCCCCATTCTTCAGGCGGGTTACTGATTACCAATACTTGCATCATTTTCTTCCTGAAGCTACTCTTCTTTGACTTGTTCTCCCTTGTTCCTCCATGTGGGCACCTGATTACTTGACTGCTTGACTTGAATTGTATTCCATCGCTCTCCAGGTGGGCGCTTGACTGCCGACTTGAAATGTATTCCTTGCTCTCCAGGCGAGCTCTTGACTGCATGACTTGAAATGTATTCTATTTTCCAAAATTAGTATTGTCCTTCCCTGTTCTTCAGATGGGCGTCTGACTTCCAAAACTTTAATTGTATTCCCTTGCTCTCCAGGCGGGCGCTTGACTTTAAAACTTCGATGGTATTCCCTTGCTCTCCAGGTGGGCGCCTGACTTCTTGGCTTGAATTGTTCTTCCTTGTTCTCCAGGTGGACGTCTGACTTCCATAACTTCAATTGTTCTTCCTTGTTTTCCAGGTGGACGTCTGACTTCCATAACTTCAACTATTGTTCCTTATTCTCCAGGTGGACACCTGACTTCCAAAATCTTCAACTATTACTTTTATCCTAAAATCCGTGTTGTCTTCCATGTTCTTCAGATGGGTACCTGACTTCAACAAAATAGACAAAACGAAAGAAAATTTTCTGCCCAGTTTGATAGCTGGGCGCATCCATGAGTGTTAATTGAATCATATTACCAAATATCTCTAATAATTTGTAAGATAGATCCCAATGACAGTTTTATATTTTCCTAAAGGTGTGACTTCTGTTGAATCTTGCTATCTAAGACAGTCTTAGAACTACATCCTATTATCTAGGAGGGTCCTAAAAATTTCTTATCAAATCTTATCTTATAAGTGACAATTTTTATGGCGGAATTAAACTTCCTTACAGCAGTACTTACGCTAACTCTTGTTACCTAATGGAATTCTTAAAGCTAGGTCCCATTATTCAGGAGGGTCCTGAAAACTCCTCATTGAATCCTATCTCAAACATGAAAACTTTGAAACAAACTTATATTCCTTGGGGTACAATTATGCTAGATTTTGCTATTTATGATTGTTTCGATTTTTAAAACTAAGTCCCATTTTCTAGGAGGGTCCTGAAAACTTCAAATTAAATCCTATCCTAAGAATGAAATCTTTAAAGCCAACTTATATCTTTTTTGAATTTTAGACTAAGTCTCATTTTTCAGGAGGGTCCTGAAAATTTACGGTCATACCTATTTGGTGCTTGCCTTTCCTTACGGTGGTATTCTCCGACATAAACGACACTTTCTGCCCCTGTTTCAAATCAAATAAAATTTTGTCAGTTCAAAGATATGGTGGTTGGTTGTGATACTCCTGTTGGGGATGGTTTTCCCCTTTCTCCTTTCCATGATCTGTTTTGTCCGACCGCCTTGAACTTGGTCAAGAATTTTCGACCTTCTGATTACTCCTCAGCCACAAAATTCCCAACTGTTGTTTTCCACTTCTAGTCTTCTTATCTTACCCCATTCCTTTTCATGAAATCTTAAACCATTCCATAATTTGGAGTTTCAATGACGCGTTCTACGTCCCACCATACTATCTCTGTCCTGTTCTAGCCACACTTCGCTTGCACCACATTGGCAATTGGTAGTAAGCTCTGAAAATCCTTCTTATTTGTTAACCAAACTATAATTTAAAAGACCTTAGCCAAAAGAAATGAAATGCGATGATTTCAAAAGATAGAAATAAGAAAAAAAAGTCCTTATTTAGAAAATTATTTGAGAAAAGAAAAGGACTTATCTGAATGGAATAATCGATCCCAATGATCATGTTGTGCATTTCGGATTACTCAACCCAGTTTATTAAATCAATCAATTTTCCAATTGTCTTGCTTTGCACCTCAAGGTTTCCAAAACCCAACTCTTTGCCGAATCACCATCCTTGTTCAGCTCGTGATTTCCTGACGGATCTTTGTCGTCAACCTTACTTCATTTTTCCCTTTCTTAACTCCTTGTCGCCTTATGATGCCTGTTAAGGTTTTTACCAATAAGACTCTCTCATTTTTACTTTTCTCAGCTTTCATCGCCTTATAGTGCCCTTGCAGGTTTTCACCAATAAGACTCTCTCATTTTTACTTTCTCTCAGCTTTTGTTGCCTTACAGTGCCCTTGCGTGTTTTCACCAATATCATTTTTCATTTTCCTTGCTTAAACAAGAGTGTTGCCCTTTATATGAATTCTCTTTACTTGCTCGACTTGGCATCCCTCGAGGACTGATCATGAGATCTTTCTTTGGACATCAATGTGGGTTCTTGGGTATGGTTAAATAGAAAAAGGGTATCAAAAAGGCTAAAAACAACTTTGATGGGTTAAAATTACAACTTTTAGAATCAGATTTTTTCCACAATCACAACTTCTGCCCCAATTTCTTGCTTGGGTATCTTTTTATTTTTGTTTTACTATGACCGAGCAATACAGTGTTAGATCTGCAAAACTTTATTTCTCTATTTATGTCTTTTTCACTTTTTTGTCGAGTAAACGTTATTTTTTCGGGATCTATTAAGATATTTTCCTTATTCTGTTTTGGATGACTGAGAAGTTCATTTCATCTAATATAGGTTGATTCCTACGGCTATTTCTAAAATTGGATTAGTGTTTTTGTTATCTTTAGGTCTTTCTCCAATTTCTCGTCTCCTCAACTTTTTGGAGTTTCAATTTTTCTTGTTTCAGTTTAGGCTACTTGAGCTTGCTAACTGTATTCTTCAATTTTGTGAGTTTTGTGTAGTCCTCTGCTTTTTTCCTACATTTCCCCTACTACTGTCAGGGCTACACCACTGGTAGCGGTGACAACCCTTTTTGTTTTTATTTTTGGGTTGTGGTATTTTCTGTATTTTCAGGGAAATTCTCGAGCTTGTTGAAGGCAACTTGGGCGCACAAACACTAGCAAAGGAGAGCAACCGGGAAGAGCGGCATCAAATGGAGGTGGGAAGAGTACAACTACATCGAGTACAACAAGCCAACACAGGTTTGGTTCTTGGGAGTTGGTACCTCCCGTTCTACAGTTTCCCTTTTGGTGCTAGCTAATTTGATATTACTTTAGTTCATAATAATTCAGTCATTCTACTTGTGTACTTGTGGTCACTTTCTCCCTTCTAGTTTGATTCATTGTCCGTTGTGCACTAGCAAGTCTTTTTTAGATTGGCCGTAGGTGTAGTGGCTGCAATCTGGGATGATAGATTTAGGGCGTGTCCTTGTGTGGGGCAGAGAGTGGGGCTGAAGTTAGGGTGTGGGATGGGAGGCAGGGGAGGTAGAGGGGGCAAGGGAGCCTATAGGTTGAGAATCGGGTCATGGAATATAGGTTCACTAACGAGTAAGTCCATAGAGTTGGCGAAGATCCTTCAAAAGAGGAAGATTAATATAGCGTGTGTCCAGGAGACTAGGTGGGTCGGATCGAGGGCAAAAAATGTGGATGGGTATAAGCCGTGATACTCTGGAGTCTTGAGGGGTAAGAACAGAGTGGGTATTCAGGTAGATAGCCACCTTAGAGAGTCTGTGGTTGAGGTCAGGTGGGTGAGTGATAGACTAATGACCATTAAATTGGTGGTGGGTGAGTGTACTTTAAATGTCGTTAGCACATACGCACCGCAAGTAGGCTTGGATGAGGAGATTAAAAGGCGCTTTTGGGAGGGGTTGGATGACATCGTTCGTAGTATTTCATTTTCCGAGAGGTTATTTATAGGAGGATATTTTAATGGTCATATTGGGTCGTCTACAGGTGGTTATACTAAGGTACATGGCAGCTTTGGTTTCGGGGAGCGGAATGGAGGGGGCACTTCGCTGTTGGACTTTGCCAAGGCATTTGATCTAGTGATTGCAAACTCTAGTTTTCCTAAGCGGGATGAGCATTTGGTTACTTACCAAAGTTCGGTGGCGAGGACCCAGATTGACTATCTCCTTCTCAGGAGTTGTGACAGAAGGTTGTGCGAGGATTGTAAAGTTATCCCAGGAGAAAACCTTGCGACGCAACATAGGCTTTTGGTGATAGACATTGTTATTATGATAAGGAGGAAGAAAAGGTCAGTATGAGGCCGCCCGAGGATTAGGTGGGGCACCTTGACTAAGGATAAAGCTCAAGAGTTGGTAGGAAGGTTATCGGCAATGGGAGCTTGGAGAAGTAGTGGGGATGCAAACACTATGTGGTCGACGACGGCATACTGTATAAGGAAGGCAGCAAGAGAGGTGTTAGGGATATCTTCGAGACGCACTGGTGGCCACGAAGGAGACTAGTGGTGCAATGCAGTTGTCCAAGGTAAAGTGGAAGCGAAGAAGGAGGCTTACCTGCGGTTATTAAGGAGCACTGGCGAGGTGGAGAAGAGAGTGAATAGTGAGAGATATAAGGTTGCTAGGAGGGAGGCGAAGATGACAGTTATGGAGGCTAAGATAGCATCTTTTGCTCGTCTGTATGAAGAACTAAGGAACAAAGGCGGGGAAAAGAAGCTATTCCGACCCGCTAAGGTGAGACAGAGGACGGCTTGTGATCTGGACCAAGTGAGGTGCATAAAAAATGATGACGACAAAGATTTGATGGGGGATGACCAGATTAATAGGAGATGACAGACCTACTTTCATAAACTTCTGAATGGAGAAGGGGATCAGGATATTGTACTAGGTGATTTGCGAAATGCCAACAGCCCCCATGGGATAAGTGATTGTAGGGACATTTAGGTCGATGAGGTTATGGAGGTAATGCGTAAGATGAGGAGGGGAAGAGCTATCGGGCCAGACGAAATTCCGTTTGAACTTTGGAGATGTGTGGGCAGAGCAGGCTTGGAATGGCTTACTGGGTTGTTTAATGTTATATTCAAGACTAATATGGTGCTTGAAGAGTGGAAGTGGATTACAATGGTTCCGTTATATAAGAAAAAAGGCGATATCCAGAGCTGTCACAACTATAGGGGTATCAAATTACTGAGTCATACCGTGAAAGTCTGGGAGAGAGTGGCAGAAATGAGAGTGCGAAGGACGGTGTCTATTTCAGACAACCAGTTCGGGTTCATGCCAGGGCGATCTACCACAGAAGCAATCCACCTTATTAGGAGGATGGTGGAACAATACAGGGATAAGAAGAAGGATCTCCACATGGTGTTTATCGATTTAGAGAAAATGTACGACAGGGTTCCTAGGGAAGTCTTATGGAGATGCTTTGAGGTTAAAGGGGTCCCGATTGCCTACATTAGGGTAATTAAAGACATGTATGATGGAGCTAAGACTCGGTTTAGGACAGTTGGATGTGACTCCGATCATTTTCCGGTTGTTACGGGGTTGCACCAAGGGTCTGCGTTCAGCCCTTTCCTATTTGCCCTGGTGATGGATGCCATAACGCACAATATTCAAGGGGAAATGCCATGGTGTATGCTATTTGCTGATGATATAGTCCTAATTGACGAGACAAGACGCGACGTCAACGAGAAGCTAGAGGTTTGGAGATAGGCTCTTGAGTCTAAAGGTTTCAGGTTGAGCCGGACGGAGACGGAATATCTTAAGTGCAAATTTGGGCCCGAGCCAATGGACGCGGGAGTGAAAGTGAGGCTTGACTCCCCAGTCATCCCTTAGAGGGGTAGTTTCAAGTATATTGGGTCAGGTATTCAGGGGACCGGGGAGATCGACGAGGATGTCACATACCGTATAAGGGTGGGGTGGATGAAATGGAGGCTAGCAACGGGAGTCCTGTGTAACAAGAAAGTGCCACCATTACTAAAAGGTAAGTTTTATAGAGCAATGGTTAGACTAGCCATGTTGTATGGGACCAAGTGTTAGCCAGTTAAGAACTCACACACCCAGAATATGAAAGTAGCAGAGATGAGGATGTTGAGGTGGATGTGTGGGCATACAAGGATGGATAAGATTAAGAATGAAAATATTCGAGAGAGGGTGGGCGTGGTGGCCATTGAGGACAAGATGCGGGAAGCAAGACTCAGATGGTTCGGGCACATTCAAAGGAGGAGCAGTGATGCACCAGTGAGAAGTTGTGAGCGACTGGCAGTGGTGGGCACAAGGAGAGGTAGAGGGAGACCTAAGAAGTATTGGGGAGAGGTGATCAGGCAGGACATGACGTGACTTAGGATTACCGAGGACATGGCCCTTGGTAGGGGATTGTGGATGTCGAGCATTAATGTTGTAGGTTAGGGGGAAGTTGGGAATATTTCTACAGAGCGCTAGAGTAAGACTAGATTGTTAGGAGTTAGGCTTAGGATGCTACTGATCAGCTACTGATGCAGGGCTTTATATTCTAGATATTAGTATAGTTTCCTTTTTCTCTTATTTCCTATATTCCTTATATTGTATTTTTTTTTATTTTATGTTATGTTATGTATTTTATGTTCTTTATTATGTATTTTATAAGTCTATTTCTAGTACTAATATATCGTCAATTGTTTCTGTAACTTGTTTTCTTTTTGAGCCGAGGGTCTCTTGGAAACAGCCTCTCTGCCCCTCGGGGTAGGGGTAAGGTCTGCGTACATATTACCCTCCCCAGACCCCACTTTGTGGGAATATAATGGGTGGTTGTTGTTATTGTTGTATGACCGGGCTGTGAGACTGCCTACGTATCCTTTACAGGAATCAGATCAAACGTAGTTCACCTGAATTTCCTTGTTATAGTTTTTCTATTCACTTATTGTTATATTTTTTCTTTTATGTTTTTCCTTCTTTTTTTTCTTTTTCCTTTCTTTTCGTTATTGATTCCAAAATAGGGGTATGAAATAAAATAGATAAGGCTCAAAAGGGGTAACAAAAGGTAAAATGTTTAGATAGCAGAACAAATTGCCTTCGTCATTTCAACCTTCGAAATAATGCCAAGTACAAATAATCAATAATTATATCAAAGAAATCATATATAATATCTCTTCACTGCATCGAAATTGATAGACATATCTATGCATTTTCCTTTGATATCTATTAAACATAAAGCACCATTGGACAATACTCTGGTCAGAATGAACGGTCCCTCCTAATTCGGGGTGAACTTGCCCTTCGCTTAAGCCTGATGTGGAAGGATACGTTTCAATACTTGCTGTCCTACTTCAAACTTCCAGGGACGCGCCTTCTTGTTGTATACTCTTGCCATTCTCTTTTGATACAACTGGCCATGACATACTGCTGCCAACCTTTTTTCATCAATCAAGCTCAACTGCTCCAATTGGGTTTTGACCCACTCGTCATCATCAATCTCGGCCTCAGCGATAATCCGAAGGGACAGTATTTCAACTTTCGTAGGTATTACTGCTTCAGTGCCATATACCAACAAATAAGGAGTTGCACCTACTGAAGTACGAACAATAGTGCAATAAACCAACAGTGCAAATGGTAACTTTTCATGCCATTGTGTGGAACCTTCTACCATTTTCCTCAATAGCTTCTTTATGTTTTTGTTGGCTGCCTCGATTGCTCCATTTGCCTTGGGATGATATAGGGTGGAATTGCGATGCATAATCTTAAACTGTTGATATACTTCCTTCATCAAATTGCTGTTAAGATTAGCATCATTATCTGTGATGAATACCTTTGGTATCCCAAATCGACATATGATGTTTGAATGAACAAAATCAACCACTGCCTTCTTGGTTACAGACTTGAAAGTTTTAACCTCAACCCTCTTGGTAAAGTAACCAATGGCCACTAGAATGAACATGTGTCCATTGGATGCTGCTGGATCGATGGGCCCAATGACATCCATGCCCCAAGCAACGAAGGGCCATGGTGCTGACATTGTGTGCAATTCTAATGGCGGAGAATGAATCAAATCGCCATGTATCTAGCATTGATGACATTTGCGCATAAAGCTGATACAATCTCGCTCCATGGTGAGCCAATAATACCCTGCTCAAAGGATCTTCTTCGCCAACACATATCCACTCATATGTGGTCTGCATACTCCTGAATGTATTTCTGTCATGACTACCGTGGCTTGTCTCGCATCTATGTATCTCAGCAATCCAAGGTCTGGTGTTCTTTTGTACAAAAATCCTCCACTAAAGAAAAATCCATTTCCCAATCATCGAATTGTTCTCTTTTGATCTCCCGTGGCTTGGACTGGGTATATCCCCATTCTAATGTACTCCTTGATATCATGGAACCATGGTTCGCCATCGAGTTCTTCTTCCACCATGTTACAATAAGCATGCTGATCGCGAACTTGAATATGCAAAGGATCAACATAAGCTTTATCCGGATGGTGCAACATTGCTGCTAAGGTAGCCAAAACGTCGACAACATTAATGTATTCTTGTAATATGTTTGAACTCCACTAATCGACAACGCTGACAAAGATCATGCAAACATTGCCGGTATGGTATGAGCTTCAAATCCCATATTTCCCATTCTCCTTGAATTTGATACACCAGAAGGTCCGAGTCTCCCAAGACCAAAACTTCCTAGAAATCTATGTCTGCGGCTAACCTTAAACCCAAAATGCATGCCTCGTACTCATCCATATTTTTGGTACAATAGAAACGAAGCTGAGCCGTAACAGGATAGTGATGCCTTGTTTCAAAAATAAGCACAACACCTATTCCAACCCCTTTCATGTTTGCAGCCCCATCAAAGAAAAATTTCCAACCTGGTTTTTCTGTTAGTTCCAGCTCATCAATATGCATCACCTCTTCATTAGGAAAATAAGTCCTCAATGGCTCATATTCTTCATCGACCGGGTTTTCGGCCAAGTGATCGGCCAGTGCTTGGGATTTTATTACATTCCTCATCACATAGACGATGTCAAACTCTGTGATTAATATCTGCCACTTCGCAACTCTCCTTGTGGGCATAGGCTTTTGAAATATATAATTCAATGGATCCAAGCGTGAAACGAGGTAAGTAGTGTAGGATGAAAAATAATGTTTCAACTTCTGTGCTACCCAAGTTAGGGCGCAACATGTCCTCTCAAGGTGAGTGTACTTAACCTCATAAGCCGTGAATTTCTTGCTAAGATAGTAGAAGGCTTGTTCCTTCCTGCCGGTGACGTTATGCTACCCCAGTACACAACCAAATGAATTTTCCAGGACCGTTAAATAAAGAATCAAAGGTCTCCCTGGTTCAGGTGGAACCAATACAGGTGGGGTTTACAAGTACCCTTTTATCTTATAAAATGCCTCTTGACGCTTCTCAGTCCACTCAACCGCAACATCCTTCTTTAGCAATTTGAAAATAGGCTCACAAGTTGTTGTGAGCTGAGCAATAAACCTGCTGATGTAGTTCAACCTTCCTAACAGACTCATCACTTCAGTCTTGTTCTTCGGGGGTGGCAATTCTTGGATGGCTTTGATCTTTGATGGGTCCAACTCAATGCCTCACCAACTGTGTATGAATCCCAACAGCTTTCCGGATGGAACATTAAATGCACACTTGGCAGGGTTAAGCCTGAGGTCGTACCTGCGAAGCCTTTAGAAAAACTTCCTTAAGTCTCCAATGTGGTCGGCCTGTTGCTTTGACTTTATGATCACATCATCCATGTACACCTCAATTTCCTTGTGTATCATATCATGAAACACAATAGTCATTGCCCTCATCTAGGTTGCCCCAGCGTACTTTAAACCAAGTGGCATTACCCTGTAGCAATAATTTCCCCACGTCGTGATGAATGCCGTCTTTTCTGCATCTTCTTCATCCATCAGAATTTGATGATACCTGGCATAATAATCCACAAAAGATCCAATCTCACGCTTTGCACAATTGTCAATCAAGATGTGAATATTGGGTAGTGGAAGTTATCTTTTGGGCTTGCTTTGTTGAGATTGCGATAATCAACGTATACTTTGATTTTGCCGTCCTTCTTCGGCACTAGCACAACATTAGCCAACCAATCAGGATATCGAGTGACTCGAATAACCTTCGCATCCAACTGTTTGGTTATTTCTTCCTTAATCTTCACACTCATATCAGTTTTGAATTTCCTCAATTTTTTCTTGACGGGAGGGAATGTCGGGGCAGTGGGTAATTTATGTACTACTAAATCAGTGCTTAAACACGACATGTCGTCATATGACCATGCAAAAACGTCTTTGAATTCAATAAGTGCTTTGATTAATTATTCCCTGATATTTGGTTCAAGATGGATGCTTATTTTAGTCTCTCTGATGTTATTTACGTCCCCTAGATTGATGGCTTTTGTATCACTTTAGTTGGGTTTGGGTTTTTCTTCGAAGTGACTTAGTTCCTTACTAATCTCTTCGAAGGCTTCATCCTCATCATATTCCGACTCGTCATCACAATCTACTTCTTGCACTATTATTCCAAAGTCAAATTGATTTTTTAGACTGGGCTGAGGATTCCTCATGCATGCCATGTCATTAGAACCAGCGAAAAAAGAACTATACAGAAAAGAAAAGAAGAAAACAAAAAAATAGAAATATCAGGAATGATGAAGAAGAGAAATTTCATTTTATTGGAAGATACAAGATAACAAGGTTTGCACACTTAGACAGACTAAAAAATAAAATCGGGATTACAAACCTAGAATAATCCAGACAAACTTGAAGGAAAATCAGAGCGAACTACCAAGACTCCTTCCTAGTGAGGAGAGGAGTAGCCTTCCAATTATTGAGCTTTGTCTCTAGCCCTACAAATTGTACTTCCACGTTACTAGGACCTTATCCACTTTATACTATGTTCATATCATTGAACAAATTCTCAAACTTCTCTATCAACTCTTTATCAAGATCGATCATAGGACCAAGAATTGTTGTTGTTGGGCGTCCTTTGGTACCAGGCTTGACAAACGATCTGGAGAGGCGTGGGACTGGCTTTGGAAGGACCCATGCCCTCTATTTCATCTTTCTAGCTCTTCTGATATCTGCGATTGTGGGCTTGAATCCTAGACCGAATGTTCCCAAGTTTTCAGGGAGGGACACTGGCTGTATGATGCCTTGCAGAGATGAACCCAAACCTTTCCCTGGAACAAAACCATTCCTCCACATTTCATAGGCTACCATGACGGATGCGGAGGTTATCTTTGCATTCGGAATGTATTTCCCCTCCAAAATTTTCTCAACCAACATTCTGTCAAAAACCTGGTAGACCCATGGCCCCTTGTCATTTTCTACTTCGATGAATGGTACAACAGCGTCACTATGGGCGCGCAGATTATCCTCTCCATGTACCAAAATTTCTTGTCGGTCCCATTCAAATTTAACCATCTGATATAGGGTAGATGGTACTGCCTTGGCGGCACGAATCCAGGGTCGCCCCAACAAAAAGTTGTAAGAGACTGCCACATCCAACACTTGGAATTCCATAGTAAATTCCACAGGTCCTATCGTCAGCTCCAACACAATGTCCCCAACGGAATCTTTGCCTCGAACCACCAAATGCAAATACTGTTCTTGTGAATTCTATCATTATCCATTTTCAATTTGTTCAATATGGAGAGAGGAAATATGTTTGCACTAGACCCATTGTTGATCAAAACTCGAGTAACCACAGATTCTTCGCACTTCACCGTAAGATAAAGGGCCCTATTATGCTCGATACCCTCTTCAGGCAACTCATAATCGGCAAAAGTAACTCTGTTCACCTTAAATATTTTATTTTCTATCTTTTCTAAGTGGTTTACTGAGATCTTTTCAGGAATATGGGCCTCGTTCAAGATTTTCATTAACGCCCGACGATGCTCATCTGAATGGACTAACAATAAGAGTAATGAAATCTGAGCTGGTGTCTTCCTCAGCTGCTCTATAATAGAATAATCCTGCATTTTCATCTTCTTTAGGAATTCCTCTACTTTCTCTTCGGCCACAACTTTCTTCACTAATGCTAAATTATCTTTAGTTTTTCTCAATTCTTCGAGAGCGAAACACCTTCCTGAGTGAGTTAATCCTTGGGATTCACAAACTTCCTCCTTGACTTCCTTTCCTTTATAAGTTACTGTAACCTGATCGTAATTCCATGAAATTGCTTTTCTGTCAACTATCAGTAACTGGATTACCGGCTTGATGATGATGGGATCTGTGCAAGCACCCTCAACAATTATAACGGGTATGCTTGCCACTCCTGGCACAACTACCTTTATCCTTTCTGGCTTGACTGTAACTTCATTAGAATTTCCCTTCTCGACTTTCACTGATGATTCAACACTTTTCTTGCTCAATGTGAGCACTAACTCTCCACCTGGCTACTTAACTGTCTTGGCTCCACTAGACCTAATCATCATGACGGTCTGTGATGGCTTCTTAATCTCGCCCTCTTTATGCACTATCTCGATCATGTTTGTCTCTTGATGAGCTGGCATTGGATTTAGATTGATGTTGGGTGCTTCAGGAGCCTGAACTTCAATTCTGTTGGTATCAATAAGCTCCTGAATAGCACTTTTCAAGTGCCAACATTTTTCTATTTCATGACCGGGAGTACCAGAACAATACTCACAGCTTACAGAATAGTCCAAATTTTTCGGGGAAGGATTTGGCAGTTTGGACTGTATTGGCCTTAGCATATCCAATTTCCTTAGCCTGTGGAACAGACTAGTATATGATTCTCCCAATGGCATAAAGGTCTTCTTTTTCTATAACCTTTCATCCTTGAATGCTTGATTAGGCTGGAAACCTGGTCTAGGAGGGTTTCGGTAAGCTATTGGGGGTGGGTAAGCATTTTGAGGAACAGGAGCACGCCATTGCGCGTGAACAGGAGGTTAGCTATATGCTTGTGCATGGTGGACAGAAAAGTGAGGTTTTGGTGGAGGTAGTAGTGTTGAGGTGGACTATAATGGGTGTGGGGTTATGCTTGGTAGGGTCGAGGTTGATTGTAATGGTAAGATGATCCCCTCGGTCCGAACCAATTTCCTGCATTGGCCATCACTACGTCCTCTCCCTTCTTTTTTCCAATTCCTCCTGTGCCACCTTGAATAGCCTGGGTGGTCACCTTTATGGCCGAATAACTCATGATTTTGTTTGACTTGAGGCCTTACTCTACCATTCCTCCCATTTTCACCACCTTTTTGAAAGATTTCCCTACAGCCGAGACCAAATGTCCACAATATGTTGGTTCTAAATCTTGTAGAAAATAATCGACCATCTCGCTTTCCTTCATTGGGGGGTCCACTCTTGCTGCTTGCTCCCTCTAACGGAAACCATACTCGTTGAAGATTTTGCTATGCTTTTTCTCCAACTTCGTTAATGATAATCGGTCCAGAATGATCTCAAGATTGTATTGGAAGTGACCGGCAAATGCTTGCACCAAATCGTCCCAGGTATACCATCTTCCATGATATTGCCGTGTGTACCATTCCAATGCTGATTCACTCAAACTCTGACTAAAGTAAGCCATTAACAACTTATCTTTTCCTCCTGCTCTCCTCGTCTTGCTGCAAAACCCTCTTAAGTGCGCCACTAGGTCATCGTGCCCATTGTACAGTCAAACTTGGGCATCTTGAATCCCGTCGGTAATTACACATTTGGAAACAAACACAGGTCCTTGTAGGCTACACTCACCTGGCCTCTTAATCCTTGCATATCTCTAAATGATTGCTCTAGGCTTTTTACTTTTCTGAACATCACCTCATGTTCAAGATTTTTGGATGGTTTTTCTGCTCCTATCGGGAGGTCAAAATGAAAAGTATAAGAGTAGGGTTCATGAGCTTTAAAAGTGGGCTCCGGGGGGGTAATATTGATTGTCTTGGACCGGGAACATAGGCTCGCTATAGGATGTGTGGAGTGCAGCTGGTGGGGATGTCACGAAAACCGGTGTGATGGGAGGAGGAGGGTATGGAATTGGTTTTCCTGGTGGAGGTTGTGGTGTGTGAGAAGTGGTTCCCTAGTAGGGTTGATAGATGGGAAAACTTGGGGATGAATCAGAAACAGGAAGTTCCGGAGACTGAGCCGGTGTCGGGATAAAGGTAGGATTAGCAGGATAGGCTGGTGGTGGTTTCCCCTTGGTCCAGGAGTGATACATCTCAGCCATCTGCTGTTTCAGTTTGTACATTTCTTCTTTCATTGTATTCACATCCAATTCTTCTACCTCGACACTTGTCTCTCTATCTGGACTGGACATGATTATTTCTATTTCTCCTTTGGATCTAGTTTGGTATGAGTGGGTTTCCAGTATGCTAAGTAACTAATAACTGATTGAATTCTCGAAACCAAAAGCAAACTTGTAAGTCATTAGCGTTTAACCGATATGCAATCGCATATTGGGATGCAATGAACCTAAGCAATTTAACCAGTTCTATCATGTATTTGCTTGGTTGCTTGCGCCATCTCGACTTTTCCTCATTATAACCTCTTTGACACTCATATCGTTCTTTATTTAATTTTTATTTTCCTTTTTCTTTCTTTTTAGTTGTGGTCGAATCTTATGGAGATTGCCTACGTATCATGACCCCGCTTGAATCAGACCGAGCGTAATTCTGGCGGATAAGTGCAAATTTGTTTTTTTCGGTATTTTCAATTCTTCTCATAAAAAGGAAATTCTTTGCATTACAACAACAGACTCCAACACCATAATGACAATACAAACTCACGAACTCACTTACGGATTTCGAATAACAGATTCCAAAAGAAAAGTACAGACTCAAGTAAAATCAAGAATACATTAATGCTCCTGGTGCCCGCAGGACATCATTCGGTTTCACCGCGGGCCTAGATGCGAGATCCCCTTACAGTCGATCCAAATCACTCATAACTTGGTGGACGAAAGTCATCACTGCAGCGAAAAAGGTGGTATGAGTCATGTCTTCACATGCTTGGCACTTCACAACAATATAATCAGCAACAATGATGACCCTCTCCCTGATCCTACCCTTTTCCTGAAGCAGATGCCCGACATGTTGATTACGGGTTTCTAATACTTGAGAGTCATGAAGGTGTTGTTTTTGCAACTGCCGCATTCCTTTCTCTAGCTGAGCTATCAGATCATAATAGTGCTCCCTATCAGTTTGGAAGTCTCTAACCTGCTTGACCGTCTCATTCTCGAGAGTGGCTATTTTCCTTCTTAGAATAGTGACAGTCCCTTCATAGTCCCTCTTCATCTATTGCATAAACCGTGCCCGCTCTTCTGCCCCTTTTATCCATCTTGCCCGAATTTTTGCGAGACTAGCTTCATATTTTCCAGGTCCTCTTGACATTCGAGGGCTTTTTTTTCAGACCGCTTATGAGTCTTTTATCAGCTTGGATTCTTTCTGGGTTTCTGGCAGCTATTTTCATCTTCTGAATCTGAGCTTTGAGGGCTTCATTCTCCTGAGCTAGATTTTTACTTTCTCCCTTATCCGCAGCTGCCTAGATACCGTTGTCAAACTTGAGGTCATGGACCTGCTTTTCCAACCCTCCTATTTTGGCCCTGTATTTGTTCTCCTTGGCCAACCAAACCCACTGTTCTTGCGATGCCTCAACAAATTCCCGAATGTGAGGCTTTTTGGCTAGTCTTTCTGGTTTGGCCCTTGTAGTGTTCTTTTTTCTATACCAGACAAGATAGGCGGGTGAGACTTCGCCTTTAGATAAGTCACGCATTCGAGTGTTTGCTGTCAAATACTGGCACTCGTTCCAAATAAAATGAACTTTTTCTTCAAGAAATTGATCATCGGGACTAACCTCGACCGCATGAACACTAAGATCTTCATCAGGGTGCATCACCTGACACCTTCCCAGTTCTCTCATTACCCGGTAGGGAGCGTAAGGCTGAATACCTCGAAGACCTATTAGGAGGAAGTAAGGACCCGTGGCGGGCATATACACAATTTCTTCAACAGGGAGCGAACCCAGTGTCCATTCTATTTGTCCTGCAGTGATGGAGCGAAGGCGGGATACCCAAATCAGAACCTTGATGACTCCAGTCACCCACAAATCGATATTCCCGTCTTTTTGGGGAAACACCACAAGGCCTAAGAAGGCTACTATGAAAGCGAAATGCCTATGCTTATCACATTTTTTTTTGGTTCCCTTTGCTACAAACCCCACTTTTCGGATCGTTGAACCCTCCTATATTCCCGTACCTCCGGTATATAAAACGTAGAGTGGAAAAACCACCCTCCAACTCGGAATATGGGACTCCCTTGCTTATCTTAATCAAATCCACGAATTTGTGAGAGTTAACGACTCTTGGAGCGATCAGATACTTATGCCTTAGACCCTCAGTATTTTCCATATAACCTGCTATCTCTTCCAAGGTTGGGGTGAGTTCAAAATTCGAGACATGAAATACATTATGGGTCGGGTCCCAAAACTTAACCAAAGCCTTTATGATATCTCCTTTGGGCCTGATCTTCAACAACCCGATGAGACCTCCCAAGTGTAGATTGACCTTATCTTGCTCCAATTTTCCCAGATCCTCCCACCACATATGCAATTCCAAAGGGATCTTATTTCTAAATGTTATTGGAAAACTAAGACTTGTGCTCATTCTGCACATTTATTAGGACGATTAAGCAAAATCAAGACTCATTTTGATTCAAAAACAAAATTGACACTTTTTTTTCAATTAAAAATAAAATCCAATTTTGCAAATGCAGCCTTTTAGCACTTCGAAGAAGATTTAAAGGTTGTGTTTGCTAACCGGCTAAATTTTTTTGAGAAATGACCAAAGGCGGTTGTTCTCGCAAAAATGGCCTTCCGGCGTCCTTTTGGGGACATTTGGCTTTTTTGGACAAGAATGACATTACCTTTACTTATGGCAAAATTGTGATATTTATTTACCCCTAATTTTTTTTCAAAATAGTTGAACCCGATATGGGTTGCCTATGTATCCCACATCCGGTGAGAATCAAACTTACGTAGTTCTGTCAAAACCAACTATTTTGGAAAACAAAACTTTTTTTTTCACTTTTCAAAAATCTGGCAGAGTTTTAGTACTATTTGGGCATTGGTTTTTTTTTTCCAAAACAGGTAATTAACTCACTTAACCCTCACACTGCTATTTTCTTTTCTAAGCTCTCTCCTTTTATTAAAAAATTAGTCAACATGCAAATCCGAAACAAATGAATGCACAAGTAGCAAGTAAGATGCATCAGGATGGTCTTTTTCGTTTTGGTGCACCTGTCCTAGACAGACCCAACGCCTGTGTTAAGTCTTCAAAGTCAAAAATGCACGTGATGCAAACAAACGTTCCTACTAGGGATCCGTCATGATGTCTTGTTATACTAGGTTAAAAACCTGGGTTTGCTTGTTCTAGACCTGGCTTACCCGAGCGGACAACTCGAGCGG
>MU735624.1:27454-72169 GCA_026770625.1 Nicotiana glauca
ATCCGGCTTTGCAACTTTTCCGAACCTTGTTCGATTTGGAATATGACACTAACAGAAAGAAGTCACGACCAACGTGCACTCCTTAGGAGAGAGAAGATAGGGGTTTCGTAACAATTTATATACAATTCAACAATATCAAAGCGGTAAAAAGTAACATTAAGCACATTAGGCCCAAATATGTAAATAAAAATCAGATAATAAATAAATCCAATGTAACAATTATTCCAAGCACAAATTTCTAACCCTGAACCAGTGGTTCTGGGTTAATTCCCCAGCTGACTCGCCAGAGCTATCACACCTCCTTTTTTTACTACACCCCCGAAGGGTATAATAAAAGGATAGGGAGTTTTTCCAATTAAAGGACAATCGAAACGGGATTATTTATTTAGAATTCAGAGTCGCCACTTGGGATAATTTATGGTATCCCAAGTCACCAGTTCAAATCCCGAATCGAGGAAAAGATTGACTCTATATTACAGTCCGCGAACCAGAAATCTGGGTAAGGAATTATGTTAACCCGGGAGAAGGTGTTAGGGATTCCCGAGTTCCATGGTTCTAGCACAATCGCTCAATTGTTATATTAGCTAAATTATCTAAATTTAAAATATTTTTGAACCTATGTGCAATTTTAACTTCAAACACCGCTTTTATTTAATTGATTAAAGGAAGATTGCAACGTCATTTAAAATATATTTCGAACCACGTCACATAAATGCACCCGCAATTCGCAACATATTTTATCTAGTACTGAGATTTGGATTTGGGTCGCATAAATGCGCACCCGAGTTTAGGAAGGTAAATTTTTAAATAGCGCGCCTAATTAAGCAACTATGCACTTTCAAGTTTGCGAGGGCCATGAAAAATTCGACTAATGGCACACCTCAATTCTAATGATTAAAATTAATTAAGTGAGGGCCATGAGTTTTGAGATTTTATTTGCATGGCACGCCTCAAATTTAAAAAAAAAGGCTTCTAAATTTGGTTTTGAGGGCCAAAGTTCATACTTGTAATCCTAATGCTCAGATTCTAATACGAATTTGTTAACAATATCTTCTTAAAATTTTGAATCTGAACCAAAGATCAAAGGGAACTGTAACTGATGTTCTCAGATAAGCAAAAAAAGCGACTAAAATGAACAACTTCACACTTCCATATACTAGGTCCAATACTCCACACAAGACCCTATTTAATCAGTGCTGCATTCCGTCCATATCAATTGAAACAAATCAAGAAAAAGCTAACTTGCTAATTAAATTTGATTCAAGCTCTTTAACACTTTAAAAATGATAAGAACAAAACACACATCTCCAAGTGTTACCCCTTTTATTAATGAACGAGTCTAAACTACTACGGAAGTCTTAGAGCAAATGCAAATCCAATCATATTAATTCATAATTACACTCCTTTCGACTGACCAAATTTGAATAAGATGAAAAAAGCAATCGGAGCCATAAACATTGAAAAAATATCCCTCTTTGAACATAGAGAATGCCGTCACAGAAAATCCATCCAAATACTCTTAGATTTAACGGATCTAAAGAATTACCAAACATCCCAAAACTGAGTGGAAAAAAAAACAATATCAGATATAAGACAGAATAGTGATAATCTAAAAAAATTGCTATCGATTTTAGCAAATGCTGACAAGGGTCTGCTGGTATAAAGTGGAACCAAACAATAAGAGGTTATCAATATGTCCAATACTTAGTGAATTCACCTAAATGACTTAAAGATGCAAGATACAGAACATATATTTGTGAAATCTTTTTGCAGCTTATGAATTCGACTATTTTTACAAGGAGAACATCATATTGGACTTATGTAACACATAAAAATTACACTTTATGCTGACCATGAATCAAATCACAAATCAATATCGCACACTATTAGATCGATTCTATTCATTTTCATAGAAACTACTAATATCTACAACATACAGTTTGACTCTTAAACGATATTGAAATCCCTTGTACATACTAACATATAAGGTTTATGCACAGTCCATGAATGACATGATTTCCCAATGTAACAATTTACTATACTTTATATTAACCATCAAAAAGAACTATTCCTCCAACTTCATTACGACTACAGGATATACAACATCAACTCTTAGTATTTTAAAACAAACTAAGTAACTTAGGTCACATAAAAAGACAAAAAAATATTGCATGAAATCTGAGGATCTTCATTCAGAATTCAACAAACCATTTTACATTGTTCCAAGTTCAAAATGTGTACCTGGGAGTAAGGAGAAACAAAAGAAATGAGGAAGCAATAATTAGTAGCAAAAATAGCAACAACACAGCCCAGATTTGGTAAACGAAACCAGAAAATCGATTCAAAATCCAATGCGACAATGGTCTTCAACACAGCTTGATAAAAAAAAACCTTCCAAAAACTAATGTCAAACCAATTCAAATTCCTTTGCTGAACACTGTTGTTTGCAGAACTTAAATGAATCAAAAACTAATGAAGCAATGGAGCAGTAGAGAATTCCTAGCTGTTTTTATTTTTATTTTTCTGGACTCTATGTCGACGCCCCCTTTTTTTTCTAAAGCAAAATCGGGTTCACGTCATTCGGGAAGATAACTGTTTTCCCACTTTGGGAATTGGGTTTTTTTTTTAAAAGTTTGGAGTGTCGCCACCTAATGATCGTAGTGTATTAGGACACTTCTAGAAAAATTAAAGATGAAGACTAGAGTTTTGGGTAAGGGCTTGAAATTATCTCGAGGGGAAGGTGTTAGGCACCTCTCAAGATCCACTAGTGTGGTTCCCGGCCATGCTACAATTGCGACTTTAAATGCAAGTACAAATAAACAAGTACAAGAAGCACAAAAGGTTAAAAAAATGCTGAATTTTAGAAAGGAGCAGTTTGGTAAAGAATGTGCAAATAGAGGGATGAAGTCAAGTACTTAGTGTGAACAAACCGAAAATCATGTGAGAAACAGAAATTGAAAGTGTAACATTTTTCAAGGTTCAGAAAGAATTGTTAAACTAATAAAGAGGGAGGAGGGGGTCCTAGGTTTATACAATACATGGATCATTCGCACAACACTGGTACCCAGTTGTACGCGGAGTGTTATCATGTATCATCATCTCCATGTCTACCCTTCCCACCCCGTTAAGGTATTAAAGCACGGAACGGCATCGTTTACTTATTGCATGCTACTACTCGTCCCGATCCTATAAATCTCGGGGTATTAGGACCTCTAATCCTAGAGGGGAAAGAAAGGGATGAAGGCCTTTATGGAGTTTAACGGATAAAATTCTAGCTCGACATTTAAAACAAGTATCAAATAAAAAGGTAGAACAAAGAAGCAAACAAGGCTCAAATTAACCCCAGAAGTCAAACGATCATTTAGTTTAGCATGCCTTGACAAATACTGATTTGGTCTTAGATTAAAATTAAACAGCAAGCGGACTCGTTCAACACATGCATTTAGACAGAAAGTGTGCATTAGGTCACTCGGATACATTTGTCAGGGACTGACCCAATTCATTAGTTAGCCAACCCTTTGTCTATGTGTTGAATAATAAATAGGTGTAAGATCTATTAATTCCAGGAAAAGATGCAAAGAGTTACCAGTAGTTTCAGAAAAGATGCAAGTTGATTTTAGAGAAAAGAGGCATCAGTTTTAACAAACAGGAAAGATGCAAACTGCTTTTAGAAAAAAGAATTACCAGTTGTTTCAGAAAAGATGCAAGTCTGATTAAAAGGTTTACAAGTTTCAGGAAAGTGCAGGTTAATTATTAGAAAATGTTTACCAATTTTAGTAAAGATAGATACGAGTTTCAGCGTTTGGTTCTGTTTTAGAAACGAATGAGGCTATTAAGGGCGAGATTTCCTATAGGCATGCTTTCTGTACATTTGCTGATTTTAACACCCTTTCATGACATTAATAGGAGTCTTATACACACGATGTCCATATGCAACTTTGTTATTAATCCTATAAATGGTTTGCCAAATGACATTTGTGTATACAGAAATGCAAGAGCCTATAGACATGATCTCTATGTGTGTAATTACATAAACATGAGTGTTAAATCCTATAAGCATGCTTTCTAGGTGATTTTGTGGTAAAGTTAAGCGTTAAATCCTATAGGCATGGTCTCTATGTGATTGAATTGGTATTAAAGACCTTATAGGCAGGATTTCTATCTTGATAAAAAATAAAATCCTAAGTCATGATTTCTACCCCTTGGATGCAAGAAAAGTAAAGACCCCTCCCACAACCTTTTACTATAATCCCCGAGTTTCATACACAATTATTACAAACCAATGAATCAAACTGGAAATTAAAAGATACATCAAAAGCTAACAACTAGATCCGAGGAGCCTAATTCAACCTTAATGTCTGGTAACATGCGATTGAGACATTTTTGGGATTCAAATTTTCAAAGCCTTCTCTTTATCCAAGGTGTTTCAAAGTTCCAAGGAATCTTAGGGATTCCAGGCATTGCTTACACCCAGGATACCATTAACATTAGAATAGTGCAGTGTGGAAAAGCCAACTCTCAGGCATCCAAGTTCAGAGGGAGCTCAAGTGTCCCAAAGCATGGCTTGCAAGAGAGGGGCAGACCTTATAGCTAAGAGTAAGTGCAAAGTGAAAGGGAATTAGGGAACCATGATGGGTGGTGGTCATACCAAAAAAAGGTACGCTGGCACATCCCTGACCACTTGTTTGGTTGAACAAGTTAGGAGCAGACCTTTTGAAGGTTAGACTAAAGTCTGGATAGTGATTAGGACACTATCAGACTCAAATTCAGGGCTCAGACACATATAGGGGAAAAGGAATGGTAATTGATTGAGTTTGGGATTCAAAGAATCCAGTTCAGGATCATAGACAGCAATATTAGAGTGTTGTTATGCCCTGAACCACAACTCACACACAAAGGGTAAAGGGTAATGGAATTCATAAAGTATCAAGTTCATGACAAACAACTGATTTAAATACATAATTCAAATACTGAACTATAAAGGAAGGGGGGGGGGAGGGGGGAAGCATGTGACAATATGCTAGAAACAAATGGGTAGAATTAAAAAACATTGTTGTTGAGGCATGTAAACTAATTGAGACATACCAATATAGAAGCAAAAGAGTGCAGAAGAAAGCAAACACAGTCCACAGCAGTGCAAGTATCAAAAATAGAGAGAGTATATGTGAAGGTGAATTGTGAACTCAGATTGTTCTGTGTTAGTATATTCAAAGAGAAGGGAGGAGAGTATTTATAGTGTAAAAACAAGCAGAAAATAAGGTAAGGATTGCAGTTCAGCAATAATTAGGGGAACAAGTGTCAATTAGAATTAAGCAGTATCAAATACTTCCCTTATTTGAGGAATTAAAGATCAAACGGTAACATGCAAGTGCTAAACAAAGAAAGAGATCACATAGGCTGACTATGACTAATAAGGAAGTATTTCAAGCATAGTACAGGTACATAGTAGGTAATAGAGGCTAGGTTCATCAGACTCTAATCAAGGAAAGGTCTATAAGAACCCAATACCAATATAATCAAGGTAATGGAATCAATCAACTTGAGAAGGAAAGGCAGGGGTCGAGATTTCAAGGCAAACATTCAAATAGGTCTGAGAAGCAGGGAAATCAGTATAATAAGGAAAGAATCAATCACAAGAGTGCAATCAGAATCACTCAAAGAGATTTAAAGCAAGCCCATAATTAAGGGCTACTTTGAGAGGGAAATTTAACATATAAAGGAATGCATAGCCTTAGGCACGTGAGGCTAAGTTGTGGAGAAATAATAGCATGTAGCAGTAAATAAAAGGCATGATAGTCAAGTTTCGGTGTTTAACAATAGAGAAAAGATTCAGAAAAACATGCAAAGAAGTCAGAACCAAAAAATAGTCAATACAATGGAAGCACACTGCAATTTCAACGAACGAGTTACACAGACAAAAAGAGATTGAATAGTCCCCAAAGAAACTAGGGTTTTCGCTTATGCTGAATCAGATATAGGAGAAGGTAAATCAAGTGAATAACAAACAGAAACTCAAACAAGATCCCAAAATTAGGGCTTTTGACATGCTAATTCAGATAAAAAATAAGGTGAATCAAACCACCACTAACAAACAGACCAGGAAACTCAAACAAAATCCCCAAGAAAATTAGGGTTTTCAACATGCGAGTTCATATAGAAGATAATACAAACATATACAGTAAAAACATGTGGGGATTCAGAGAAGAGATGTTCGAGATAAAATAAAATGAAACCCTAGTTGAGAAAAATAGAGTTTTTAAAAGAAAACATTAAATAATCTTTGAGAAAAACACATAGAAGGTTCATACACACATAGATCCAAAACAGAACTAAAATAAATCGAAGGAACCTCAGAGATTAGGGTTTCGTAAGAAACGCAAGAGACGAGATAGGCTTTGGAAACCATTGATCTGAGCAGAGAAGTCGAAGATCGAACTCGAATGGCCGTGGCTGGTCAGACAGAGGTTGAAGATGACCGAAGAAAAGCCATCGAGCAAAGCTTGGTCGAGACCTTTTCAAGATCTGGTCATAGGACCTTAGAGATGAGACCATAGAAGCCATGAGAGGCCGGTGTAGGGCTCCGATGAGTCCGGGGAGCCATGGATTAGGGTTTCGATGGTAGGCGGCGGCTAGGGTTCTAAGAGAGCTCGAGAGATGAGAGTGTTTGAGGGAGGCAGATTGGGAAAATTAGATAGGGTTAGGCAGTTGTGTGAAATTAAAAATGTAAGAAGTAACGGTGGTCGTTGATCTAAATGATCAACGTTCGAGATTTAAAAGGGATATGGGTTGGGTTGGTTCAATATGTACTGGGTCGGGTAGGCATGTTAATTGGGCTGGGTAATTGAATTTCAAATTGGGGCTGAAATGGGGTGCCAAATTGGCTAAAATTGAAATGCAATAAGGCCAAATCGTAAATAGCCAATTTTCCCCTTTTAATTTTGTAACAATAGTAATAATGATTTTAAAAATAAATTAAATGTACTGGGTAAATATTATACAAATATTAATTAAAAAATGCTGGGATTAATTTTATAAACATAAAATGTCGTAAATTACAAGATAGGCTATAATTGCAATTATATGCAATTTAGCTTTAAAATACCAAACAAATTTGTAAAAAATATAAGAAAATTAATTTAATTATATTTAGGTGTAAATGTGAAAATAAAATAAATTATTCACCAGAAATAATAATTTTGGAAATAATTATTGGATTTTATTGTGTAAAATAGGCAATAAATTGGTTTAAAAAATTATTAAAAATGTCCAAACTCTTGGATGTGCTTATATATGCACCAATATTCTATTTTGGAAATATTTGGTATAAAAATATTTAGGGAAAAATTGGGTATCAATAGCTGCCCCTCTTTGCCCAGAAAGGATGAAAGAGTTGTCGGTTAAAGATATGATGGCCAATTTTGACCGGAAGCGGTTGTTTGAAAAAGAGTTTGACCGAGCTCTGGTTTATGAGCTGCCTACATATCCCTAGTTTTACATGCCGATGGAAATTTGAAAGGACGGACATGATGCTTGGGGGAAGCAAGAGGTATTTTGAAGTTGATCGGCTGCGAAAACTGGAACGGGGTTGCTCTTGCTGAGACGGCCGTTGCTAAATGGTGTACCTGCAAGTGAGCAATATAGGCGTATATTGTGCGCAAACTTAAACATGATGCAAGTTCCCGTTGGACCATGAATGCTGTCCTTGGACGGTTAGGATGGCGTCCTCAGACCGTGATGTCCTGGGCCATGAAACGCAAAATTAATGGATTCACAGGCTATGAAATGACGTTCTCGGGCCATGATAATGGTGCCTCCGAACCATGATGTCTTTGAATAATGATGTGCAAGGTATAAAGTGGGGTCCTCGGGCCATGGCATGGTGTTATCGGGCTATGAAGATGATGCTTCCTAACGATGACGCCTTTGGATAGTTTGGCGATATTTCAGCTCATGAAATGCAAGATTTGGCGGTATTTCAGCCGATGCAAAAGAGTAAATGGCTATATTTTAGCCGACATAAACTTAAATAAACAGGCGATGTTTCAGCCGATGTGAAAAGTAAAATGGCAATATTTCAGCCGACCAAAAATTTAAATAATAGTCTGCGATATTTCAGCCGATGCAAAAGTATAAATGGCGATATTTCAGCCGACCAAAGACATAGGTATAGATGATAGTGGAGATTTAAATATGAACTGGCGATCTTTCAGCCGATGTAGAATTTAAATAAAGTGTGGCGATATTTCAGCCGATGCAAAAAATGTAAATGTCGATATTTCAGTCGATTGCAGGACGTAAGCAAAAATGACGATATTTCATCCATGCAAGATATAGGTAAAGGTGGCGATATTTCAGCTATGCAAGAAAGATAAGGTGGCGATATTTCAGCCATGCAAGTGGAGGTAGAGCTCGACCTCGAAAGGTAGAAAAGTAGCCTTATGCAGATAATGCAGGATGGAGATAACGCTTAGTCTCGGAAAGGAGAAAGGTAGCCTTATGCAATGCAGAAAATGCAGATGGAGACAACGCTTAGTCTCAGAAGGCAGAAAGGTAGCCTTATGCAATTCAGATAATGCAGATGGAGACAATGCTTAGTCTCAGAAGGCATAAAGGTAGCTTTATGCAATGCAGGAAATGTAGATGGAGACAACGCTTAGTCTTGGAAGGCAGAAAGGTAGCTTTATGCAATGCAGGAAATGCAGATGGAGACAACGCTTAGTCTCGGAAGGCAGAAAGGTAGCCTTATGCAATAAGATAAAAGTGAATAGTGAGAAAAAATTCTTAGCTGATAGCTGATCGTGATATTGCGGCTGCTGGGGCCATTACGCGCGGATAGCAAATGCGAATAGGCACGACGGTTTAATACGATTGCGTAACATGTTTGGTAACTTTGTGACTTGGGTGCCTGCATCCAAATAAAATCATGAGTTTTGTAAAGGGGAAAGGTTAGTTCATTTTCCCGTGGCTTCCGTCATTGCATGTCATTGGGGTAGCATTGCTAAACAACAACTATCATAGTTATGCATGATTTAATGAATATAACGTAAGTAAAAAAAATAGTTTTGTTTAGATGAGCCAATGACTGCAACACGGTTTAGAGCACCACAACCTCTCTTGCTCCGAAATTTTGAGAGTCCTTCTCAAAATTCTGCCCCAGTTTACTGAGCTGGCACTTCTGACGGCTGCGCTGAACGAATGCAAGATCCACTTCGGAATTTTGAGGGTCTTCCTCAAAATTCTGCCCCAGTTTACTGAGATGACATCCTTGGTGATGAGTGGCTGAATACTAACTTTGGAATTTTGAGGGCCCTCTTCAAAATTTTGCCCCAGTTCCAATAATAGGGGGGAAATGAAATCTTTATTAAATTGTGACCAAACCCATAGGGCTGCCTATGTATCCCCTCTTAAACGGGAATCAAGTCAGGCATAGTTAAAATTACATCATAAAGAAATCATAGGTGATTACACATAATATCGTTTCACTGCATCTGAGTTGATTGGCTTTGGCCAGACTTCTCTGTCCATTTCTGCAAGAATAAGGGCCCCTCTAGTCAAAACCCGGTGAACTATGTATGGACCTTGCTAGTTGGGAGAGAATTTCCCCTTGGCTTCATCTTGATGCGGGAATATCTTTTTCAACACCAGCTGCCCTGGTGTAAACTTCCTTGGCCTAACTCTTTTGTTGAAGGCTCTGGACATTCTGTTCTGATACAACTGACCGTGGAAAAATGCATTCATCCTTTTTCCATCTATAAGGGATAACTGCTCATAGCAACCCAATACCCATTTTGCGTCGTCCAACCCTGCTTCTTGTATGATCCTCAAGGAAGGAATTTCTACCTCGGCAGGAATGACCGCCTCTGTACCATAACTAACATGTAGGGAGTTACCCCGGTTGATGTGCTGACCGTGGTGCGGTATCCCAACAAGGAAAATGCTAACTTCTCATTCCATTGTTTGTGACTTTCAACCATCTTCCTTAGTATCTTCTTGATATTCTTGTTGGTTGCCTCTACAGCTCCATTCATCTGAGGCCTGTAGGCTGTAGAGTTCTTGTGTTTGATCTTGAATGCCTCACACATTGCTTTCGTCAAGTCGCTGTTGAGATTAGAACCATTGTCAGTGATGATTGATTCCGAAACCCCAAATCGGCAAACAATACGATCACGGACGAAGTCTTCCACAACTTTCTTAGTCACTACTTTGTATGATGATGCCTCAACCCATTTAGTAAACTAATCGATAGCCACCGGGATAAATCTGTGCCCATTTCTTGATAGGTCCGATGACATCCATTCCCCAGGTGGCGAATGGCCATGGTGAGCTTGTTGCAGTAAGCTCGTTTGGAGGCAACTTTATCATATCTACATGTATCTGATAGCGATGGAACTTGTGAACGTACTGGATACTGTCTGTTTCCATTGTCATCCAAAAATAACCTGCTCGGAGTATCTTTTATGCAAAGACAAAACCATTCATGTGTGGCCCGCAGGTCCCTGCGTGCACTTCGTCCAATATTCTGGTAGCTTCTTTTGCTTCGACACACCTTAACAAACCCCAAATAGGGAGTCCTCCTATACAGTATTCCCCCACTGTGAAAGAAATTGTTGGATAATCTCCGAAGTGTGCGTTTCTGAGTGGCGTTGGCAAGTTCTGGATACTCCCTTGCGGTCAAGTACCTTTTGATATCGTGGAACCATGGTTTTCCGTCTGCTTCTTCCTCAACGTGAGCACAATAAGCTTGCTGATCATAAATCCTCACTGGGATGGGATCAATAAAATTCGTATCTAGATGCTGGATCATGGATGATAAAGTGGCTAATGCGTCAGCGAACTCGTTTTGGACCCTGGGGACATGCTAAAATTCTGTCTTTATGAATCTTTTCTTCAACTCCTGTATGTGATGCAAATAGGGAAGTATCATGGAGTTTTTGGTGGCCCATTCTCCTCGAACTTGATGTATGATCAGGTTTGAGTCCCCGATCACTAGCAGCTATTGAATGTTCATGTCAATGGCCATCTTAAGTCCCAGGATTCAAGCTTTGTATTCAGCCATGTTGTTTGTGCAAGGGAACCTGAGCTTGGCGAATACCGGGTAATGCTGGCCGATTTCTGATACTAGGACTGCCCCTATGACGACTCCTTTGAAATTTGCAGCTCCGTCGAAAAACAATCTCCAACCATCGTAGGATTCTACAATATCTTCTCCTACAAACGATTCTTCCTCGTTAGGAAAATACATTTTTAGTGGTTCGTATTCTCCGCCGAAAGGATTCTCGGTAAGGTGATTTTCTATGGCTTGGCCCTTGATTGATTTTTGAGTCACGTAAACAATGTCGAACTCAGTCAAAAAGATTTGCCACTTGGCGAGCTTGCCAGTAGGCATGAGCTTCTGGAAAATATATTTCAGCTGGTCCATCCTGGATATGAGATAGGTAGTGTAGGCACAGAAATAATGCCTTAATTCCTGAGCTACCCAAGTCAGAGCACAACAGATGCGTTCTAATAGAGAATACCGGGCCTCGTACGGGGTGAACTTCTTGCTGAGATAATAGATGGCTTGCTCCTTTCTCCCCATTTCATCATATTGTCCCAGGACACAACCGAATGCTCTATCCAATACCGCAAGGTAAAGTAATAGAGGTCTTCCTGGATCGGGAGGAACCAAGACTGGCGGCGTTGACAGGTATTCCTTGATTCTGTCAAAGGCTTTTTGACAATCGTCGGTCCATCTAGTAGCAACATCTTTCTTTAGCATTTTAAAGATGGGTTCACAAATGACTGTGGACTGAGCTATGAACTGGCTGATATAGTTGAGTCTCCCCAGGAAACTCATCACGTCCTTCTTGTTCTTTGGCAGTGGCAATTCTTGAATGGCTTTGACCTTTGATGGGTCCAATTCTATCCCTCAACGGCTCACGATGAAACCCAGTAGTTTTCCGGCAGGAACCCCGAATGCACACATGGCGGGATTCAGTTTTAGGTTATACCTTCTCAGTTTGTTGAAGAACTTTCTCAGGTCTTCCATATGATAAGTGGCTTTCTTGGATTTGATGATGACGTCATCCACATATACCTCGATCTCCTTGTGTATCATGTCATGGAAGATAGTAGTCATGGCTCTCATGTATGTGGCGCCTGCATTCTTTAACCCGAACGACATCATTTTGTAACAATACATTCCCCACGGTGTGACGAAAGCCGTTTTCTCTACATCATCCTCATCCATCCATATCTGATGATACCCGGTGAAACAATCAACGAAAGCTTGCAACTCATGCTTGGCGCAGTTGTCGATAAGAATGTGTATGTTTGGCAAGGGGAAGTCATCTTTGGGACTGGCCCGATTGAGATCCCGGTAGTCGACACAGATTCTAACTTTCTAGTCCTTCTTTGGTACAGGCATAATGTTGGCTAACCATGTTGGATACTCTACCACTCTGAGAACCTTGGCTTTGACTTGCTTAGTAACCTCTTCTTTTATTTTCAAACTCATGTCAGGCTTGAATTTCCTAAGCTTCTATTTTACCGGCGGACAGATTGGATCTGTCGGTAGTTTGTGAGCTACAATGGACGTGCTAAGATCAGTCATATCATCATACAACCAGGCGAATATGTCCTTATATTCTTTTAAAAATTCCGTATACTCCTTTTCTGGTGGCGACAAGTGAACACTGATGCATGTGTTTTTGTCATTTTCTGTATTTCCCAGATTAATGACCTCAGTTTCTTCTAGGTTGGACTTGGGTCTATTCTCAAAATTCTCAACCTCTCTGACGACCTCTTCAGGTATTTCATCTTCTTCTGAGTCTATGTCCTTTTGTTGCGTTGTCTCTTTGCAAGTCACAGTCGTTGGTTTATCGTCAAGATAAGTAATAGTAATGCTGCATAAAATAGAGTAAATGATAGAAAAAATAATAAGCGAGATATATATGATAAACTGAAATGCTTTGATTAAATTCATAAGTGTTTGAAACATCGGAGCTCTTTTCAAAATTAAAGAAAATACGGAAAGAAAATTAACAAGTAAAATAAAATGAGATGCGTGGTGCTTCTGTTTAGCCTTGCTACCCCGAAGCCTTCCGGGCCTTGACGGTCCTAATTTACCAATTGCTGAGGCGATCTCCTCTGCTTGTGGCTTGTATGGAAGGGCCTTCCTCCCCCTCCTCCTAAAAAAGAACACAGCAGTCCTTATCATCATCCTCTAGGAACAAATTCTTCATGGTTGCCAATGCTTCATCTTCTTCTGACCCATATATAGTATTTGTTGGCTGGAAAGTCAGCTCCAGGCTAGGTATCGGAAACTCCAATGGATAGTAGGGTCCGCGCCATGGTGGCGACTAGTTCTGGAATTCCTTCCAAGTATAACCATACCCTAAGCCAAAGGTAGTGCCATGCTTCTTCAGTTTGATGGGCTTAGTGATCCCCTGAAGATTTTTACCGAGCCCCTTTCCAGGCTTGTACCCGCACCAATTCAGGATACTTTCGATCTTGTTTTCCCACCACTTGGCTTTGTCTACAACGTTGACCCTTTCGATGTGGTGGTATGTCTCTCCGCCTACTTTCCTTCTGCCCCTATCATTGGGATGGTCTGGCGACTATATATGGGTTTACTACCATCGACATGAATGATCAATTCTTGGTGATTCTATTCGAATTTTACCGCCTGATGCAGTGCCGATGCTACGGCTCCAGCAGCGTGGATCCAGGGGCGTCCCAACAACAAGTTGTAGGATGCCGGGACGTCTATCACTTGGAAGTCGACGTCGAACCATGTTGGCCCCATTTGTAAGCACATGCTGATTTCTCCAATAGTAGATCTCTGGGATCCACGAAGGCTTTGACATTGATAGCCCCGTCTTTGATCTCGTGTAGGCCTTTTCTCAAAGTTCTAAGAGTTACAAGCGGACAGATGTTGAGGCTCGGTCCCCCATTGATCAGAACCTTGGTGATGAAATAATCTTCGCATTGAATGGTGATGTGCAGTGCCTTGTTATGACCCAAACTTTCTGGCGGCAATTCATCTTCATGGAAGGTTATTTTGTGGCTCTCCAGCACTTGCCCCACCATATTCGCCATCTCACCCCCGGTTATATTGCTGGGCACATAGGCTTCGCTCAGTATCTTCATTAAGGCATTCTTGTGAGCGTCTGAACTTTGCAGAAGAGCCAGGATAGATATCTGTGCCGATGTTTTGTTCAACTGTTCAGCGAACGAGTATTCCTTAGTTTGTATTTTCCTCCAAAGATTGTCGGGTCCTGTATCAATGGGACGTCCTGGGGCTTTCTTGCCGGACTCAGCTAGGTGCTCTGGGGTGTAGACCCTCCCTGTTCTAGTCATTCCTTGTGCGGCAATTGTTTCTCCTGTATTTGTCTTTCCTTTCCTCCTAGCTTCGGTAGTGTAAACCCATGGTATTGCATTTGAGTGGAATGGTGTCATGTCAGTCATTGCCACCGAAATAGGCACCCTTGGTGGTAACACAGCAACTTCAAAGGGTGTAGGTGCCTTTGGAACTCCGAATTCAACTTCGATTGGCCCGGACGCCTTCGCAGAAGGAGGCGCTTCAAATTCAAGAGGTATAGACATACTCACTTCATTGTCCGTGGAGGGATGATTCTGCACAACAATTGGGTTAAGGGTAACCGTCGGCTTCTTTGGTTCAGCCCCTTCAGCAATCAAACCTATTGACCCTTTTTGGTCCCAATCATCCTTGATCTCGATCATATGAATATCTCCACCTTTGTGATCAGGCAGGGAGTTGTTACAAACATTAGGAGAGGTCTCTTTTGCTACAATGACCTTATTGTCAATCAGTGTCTGAATCTTATCTTTCAATGGACGGCACTCGTCAAGGGTGTGTCCCTTCATGTTAGAATGATACGCACAGGTCTTGTTGGGGTTGGCCCACGGGGAGGGGTTTTCTGGAGCTTTAGTTGGGATAGGAGTGACGTAACCAGTAGCTTTAAGTCTTTCATATAAATTGTCAATTGGTTCTGTGATGGCTGTGTATTGTCTGGGAGGTTTACGGTCAAAATTTGGTCTGGGTCTCGAAAAATTTTAACGGGTGGGTGGTGATTGATAGTGAGAGGGTTGAGCGTCATAAGCTTGGTAAACGGGTGCTGGTTGAGAGTATCTTGGTGAGGTGGGTTGATATGTGAGAGGCGGAGAGGACTGGTAAACGAGAGGTGGATTGGACACGCCGCAAGTTTGTAAAGCCTTATTGGCGGCTTGCAATGCTTCAAGATTTGTAACCATACCATTACTGATGCCTTCTTCGATTCTTTCTTCGAGTTTGATGATATCGGAGAACTTTTGACCCTCGATCAACATCAACCTCTCGTAATATTGAGGATCCTGAGCCCGGACGAAGAATCTATTCATTTGCACTTCTTCTAGGGCCAGCCTGACCTTTGCAGCCTCTGACCTCCAACAAGTAGCATACTCGCGTAATGTTTTGGTGGGTTTCTTCTTCAAATTCTGTATGTAGAATATATATGGTACGTTCTTTGTATTAAACCAGAATCTATCCATGAAGTCCGATGCCATACCTACCCAACTCATCCATTTCTTGGGGTCTTGACTGATGTACCAGGATAGTGCATCTCCCTTTAAGCTCTTCATGAAGAGTTTCATACAGATCTTCTCATCTCTTCCGACCCACACTAGCTTATCGCAATAGGTCCTCAGGAGGACTCTGGGATCTCCTGTTCCATCAAACATTTCGAACTTGGGAGGTTTGTATCCCTCCAGGAGTTCAAAATCTGGTTGAATGCACAAGTCCTCATAATTCAATCCTTCAATGCCTTTGTTACCTTCCACGCCCTGAACTCGGCTGGTTAATTTCTTGAGCTCTACCGCTAAGTTCCTGATGAGGGAGTCCTTGTCATCAGACTCAGGTGCATTCGAGATTGGTTGGGTGTAGTGGGGTACAGTATCCACAAAAACAGTAGTGTTGTGGAGATGGTCGTTGGTGGTGTTCAGTGGCTCGGGAATGAGTAGTGGAGTGTTATTTGGAGTGTGGCATGTGTTGCAGGTATGAATGGGTTGTATCTGTGGGTGCGATGTGTTTTGTGGAGGTGCGGGATTTTGGGTGTTGACATTAGGAGCGGTGAAGGAAAATGATAGGTTTGCCAAATTCTGAACCTGATCCAGTTCTTCTTGGAATTTCAACAGCTTTTGTTCTAGTTGAGCAGTAGTTTACTTAGCAGCTGGGGTACCCTGAGGAATCTCAATCTCCTTTCAGGTGCTTGTATCTCTCATTTTGCCTTTGTTCTTGTTTCGGACAGGACTCAGAGGAGGAGGAGGTGGAGGGCCCTTGGATCTTGTGGAGTATGCTGATGGTGCCAGAATGCGCTAACTAACCTTTGGGGAGGGGAATAAAAATAAAAGAAAAAAACAAAAAAGGTAACAAGTTAGCGCGGGTTCTGAGAGAAAAGTATTGCAGTATTTAAACACATTGTGCGAGAATATAAATCGCGTCCTAATTTTGGTGCCTCGTTGTGCCTGAGGTAGGCATGGCGACAAATAGTTTCGGAGAAATTATAATGCTAAATGCCTCATTTTATTGATAAAAATAGGACGAATCCAAAACGACTCTAAATAACAGAAAATAACTGTCACTAGTGGTCGTTGGCCTTATTACATCATTAAGGAAAAATAAAGGACTCCTAACTACTTGGTCCCAGAAGAACCTTCCCCAGATTTCGCATCCTTGTTTCCCTCGAACAGCACCACCAACTCGCGTAGTCCTAGCAGTAAGTAGGCTCGGGCCAGATGTCCGCCTGCATTTCCTTCCGCATTTTGGTAGTCCTCAATCCTCTTGATGAACTTTACTTCCAGCTTTACTAAACCCCTTTCCAAATACACTAACCGATTGTTGGCACTGACAGCCATTTCTTTCCACTCCTCGATCAATTTCTGATGGGATTCTTGTATTTCCCGATGCTAACTTTCACACTCTCAAATTCTCTTGCACAGTTGATTATACTTAATCTGTGCTTCGGCATGCTCGTCAATAATTCTGTGACCTTGAACGAATCTCGACTGACCCATGCCATCATCTTCTAACTAACCCGAATAATGCGGCAAACAACCGGTGTGGTACCTGTTTGGCTCAATGGATTCCTTCCCCAAAATGATTTTGCAATGCCACAAATGCTGAGCTTGGCACCTATGAGGGCTATCATCGTCTTGGAAATCAGCCCTGATGTGACTTGTTTTATCAACCCTTGGTATGGTTTGTTTTCTTCCAGCTTGCCTCATGGCTCGGAGAGGAACATAAGGATAAGTCCCCCTCAAACCAATCAGCATAAGAAATGGTTCATCTCGAGATCGGACAATGAATTCATCCATAGGGAAACACTCAAACATCCATTGCACCTGGTCTTCTTTCAGATTTTTGAACAATTCTACCCACCCTCTGGCGTCCTCTAGCTGAGCAAACATCTTTGGCATATAATTCATACATCTCTGTTGGTGGAAGGCGATATGATCGTCCTAATTTCTGCGTAGGATCTCCTGTCGGTATTCTCCTTTAGAGGTGTTCCATGAGCCAAAGCTGAAGCAATAAGTTGCAACCCTCAAAATGACTACCTTGTTGTTGACATTTGTCCAAGGCGCAGTATATCTCGGCGATGATCATGGGCACTATGCTGAAAGTTTGCCCACCAATCCCTTCCATCAAAGTTTTGGTTACCATGGCTAGTCTGGTGTGGATCCTAGCCTTCTTCATAGGGAACACGATCATCCCCAAAAAGCAAAACATGAAAACAAAGACCCTTCTATGGACATGCCCCAATGAGGTGATAGCAAATTTGTCTGAATAGGTGCGGTATGACTTGCTATGGCCGTACCTTTCGTATAGATAGTCAAACGGGATGTAGGAGTCTTTCAAACAGGTTAAGTCTGGGTTTTTCTTCAACCCCATCATTTTAAGGAAACCCCTTCCTTTGCGATTTTCTGGCATAAGCAAACCCGGAGTCTCCCAAGGAATTCCAGCTAGACCCCCTATCTCTTCAAGTAAAGGAGTCATCTCTAGATCACCAAAGCGGAACACAGATTTGTCACTATCCCAGAACAATGTTGCAGCCTCTATGATTCTGTTGTTAGGTTGAATCTCTAGAAGAGAAGGCAGATTCCCTAGGTACTTGCGGACGAGTGTTTGATCACTAGAATGGAGGTCGTTCCACCAATTCAGCAGCCTTGGATGAATGTTGGTTACCATGCCAAATCTGGGGATCTCGTGCCTCATTTTCTGCAAAATAGAGTGTTAGGCCCTTACCCCCACCAGACTCGATAATTTAAATCAATAATTAGCATAGAAAAGCACTTAAGTTCTCCAAATAAATGCACAGAATGTGGAGGTGTCCGTTTGGGTTTCAAAGAAACCCCGTGGACTTTGGACAAGGCTATCTTAATGAGTCATTATGTGGACAACATAACTGACTCGGCTAGGTTTGGCCATGATGCATGTGCGGTTTAAATGGAATAAGGTTTCTATTTTGAAGTGCTAGACTGGTACCCTTGAGCGAACGACTCAAGAGGGAAAGGCACGGAACCGTCGACTATACGATTGATCGACTGGTTTTACCGAATATATGCCTTTACCAAATTTAGGGGGTGATAATATCGGAAGAGCACAACCACTCATTATAAGCGTTGCTATAGGATTTTGTTTTGGCACGAGTGGAGTATGATGTTGAAGATGCAATTTACAAGAATGAAATAGATTGACATGTATTTTCACGTACATAAAATAAATGATTACAATAAATGCTCGAAATTACAATGGCATTGAAATGATAAAGCAGTAAGGAAAGCAGTTAAATGAAAGGAAAGACATGAAGAGCCAAGTTAGTTTTTCATGATGAAATAATTAAAAGGAAAGAAATAAAGGTAATTAAAGAAATAATGAAGTCAAAAATAACATGTAGTGGTAAAAAGCCTAAAGAAATCTCCAGCAAAGTTGCCATGCTGTCGACGCCCCCTTTTTTTTTTCTTTCTAAAGTGGAATCGGGTTCACGACATTCGGGAAGACAACTCTTTTCCCACTTTGGGAATTGGGTTTTTTTAGAGTTTGGAGAGTCGCCACCTAATGATCATAGTGCATTAGGACACTTCTAGAAAAATTAAAGATGAAGACCAAAGTTTTGGGTAAGGGCTTGAAATTATCTCGAGGGGAAGGTGTTAGGCACCCCTCAAGATCCACTAGTGTGGTTCCCGGCCATGCTATAATTGTGACTTTAAATGCAAGTGCAAATAAACAAGTATAAGAAGCACAAAAGGTTAAAAAAATGCTGAATTTTAGAAAGAGCAGTTTGGTAAAAAATGTGCAAATAGAGGGAAGAAGTCAAGTACTTAGTGTGAACAAATCGAAAATCATGTAAGAAACAGAAATTTAAAGTGCAACAGTTTTCAAGGTTTAGAAAGAACTTTTAAACTAATAAAGAGGGATGAGGGGTTCCTAGGTTTATACATTACATGGATCATTCGCACAATACTGGTACCCAATTCTACGCAGAGTGTTATCGTTTAATCATCATCTCTATGTTTACCCTTCCCACCCCGTTAAGGTATTAAAGCGCGGAACGGTATCGTTTACTTATCGCATGCTTCTACACGTCCCGATCCTATCTGTCTCGGGGTATTAGGACTTCTAATCCTAGAGGGGAAAGAAAGGGATGGAGGCCTTTATGGAGTTTAAAGGATAAAATTCTAGCTCGACATTCAAAACAAGTATCAAATAAAAAGGTAGAACAAACATGCAGACAAGGCACAAATTAAACCCAGAAGTCAAACGATCATTTAGTTTAGCATGCCTTGACAAATACTGATTTGGTCTTAGATTAAAATTAAACAACGAGCAGACTAGTTCAACATGCATTTAGACAGATAGTCTGCATTAGGCCACTCGGATACAGTTGTCAGGGACTGACCCAATTCATTAGTTAGCCAACCCTTTGACTATGTGTTGAATAATAAATAGGTGTAAGATCTATTAATTCCAGGAAAAGATGCAAAGAGTTACCAGTAGTTTCAGAAAAGATGCAAGTTGATTTTAGAGAAAAGAGGCATCAGATTTAACAAAGAGGAAAGATGCAAACTGCTTTTAGAAAAAAGAATTACCAGTTGTTTCAGAAAAGATGCAAGTCTGATTAAAAGGTTTACAAGCTTCAGGAAAGTGCAGATTAATTATTAGAAAGTGTTTACCAATTTTAGTAAAGATAGATACAAGTTTCATCGTTTTGTTCTGTTTTAGAAACGAATGAGGCTATTAAGGACGAGATTTCCTATAGGCATGCTTTCTGTACGTTTGCTGATTTTAACACCCTTTCATGACATTAATAGGAGTCTTATACACACGATGTCCATATGCAACTTTGTTATTAAGCCTATAAACTGTTTGCCTAATGACATTTGTGTATTCAGAAATGCAAGAGCCTATAGACATGATCTCTATGTGTGCAATTACAGAAACATGAGTGTTAAATCCTATAAGCATGCTTTCTAGGTGATTTTGTGGTAAAGTTAAGCATTAAATCTTATAGGCATGGTCTCAATGTGATTGAATCGGTATTAAAGACCTTATAGGCAGGATTTCTATCTTGATAAAAAATAAAATCCTAAGTCATGATTTCTACCCCTTGGATGCAAGAAAAGTGAAGACCCCTCCCACACCCTTTTACAAGAATCCCCGAGTTTCATACAAAATTATTACAAACCAATGAATCAAACTGGAAATTAAAAGATACATCAAATGCTAACAACTAGATCCGAGGAGCCTAATTCAACCTTAATGTCTGGTAACATGCGCTTGAGCCATTTTCGGGATTCAAATTTCCAAAGCCTTCTCTTTATCCAAGGTGTTTCAAAGTTCTAAGGAATCTTAGGGATTCCAGGCATTGCTTACACCCAGGATACCATTAGCATTAGAATAGTGCAGTGTGGAAGAGCCAACTCTCAGGCATCCAAGTTCAGAGGGAGCTCAGGGGTCCCAAAGCTTGACTTGCAAGAGAGGGGCAGACCTTATAGCTAAGATTAAGTGCAAAGTGAAAGCGAATTAGGGAGCCATGACGGGTGGTGGTCATACCTAGCCACAAGGTAGGATGGCACACCCTTGACCACTTGTTTGGTTGAACAAGTTAGGAGCAGACGTTTTGAAGGTCAGACTAAACTCTGGATAGTGATTAGGACACTATCAGACTCAAATCCAGGGCTCAGAAACATAGAGGAAAAAAGGAATGGTAATTGATTGAGTTTGGGATTCAAAAAATCCAGTTCAGGATCATAGACAGCAATATTGGAGTGTTGTTATGCCCTGAACCACAACTCACACAAAAAGGGTGAAGGGTAAGCGAATTCATAAAGTATCAAGTTCATGACAAACAACTGATTTAAATACATAATTTAGATACTGAACTATAAAGGAAGGGGGGGGGGGGGGGGGAANTGGGCATAATTAAAACACATTGTTGTTGAGGCATGTAAACTAATTGAGACATAACAGTATAGAAGCAAAAGAGTGCAAAAGAAAGAAAACACAATCCACATCAGTGCAAGTATCAGAAATAGAGAGAGTATATGTGAAGGTGAATTGTGAACTTAGATTATTCTGTGTTCGTGTGTTCAAAGAGAAGGGAGGAGAGTATTTATAGTGTAAAAACAGGCGGAAAATAAGGTAAGGATTGCTGTTCAGTAATAATTAGGGGAACAAGTGTCAATTAGAATTAAACAACATCAAAGACTTTCCTTATTTGAGGAATTAAAAATCGAACGGTAACATGCAAGTGCTAAACAAGGAAAGAGAACACATAGGCTGACTATGACTAATAAGGAAGTATTTCAAGCATAGTACAGCTACATAGTAGGTAATAAAGCTAGGTTCATCAAACTCTAATCAAGGAAAGGTCTATAAGAACCCAATACCAATATAATCAAGGTAATGGAATCGATCAACTTGAGAAGGAAAGGCAGGGGTCTAGATTTCAAGGCAAGCATTCAAATAGGTCTGAGAAGCAGGGAAATCAGTACAATAAGGAAAGAATCAATCACAAGAGTGCAATCAGAATCACTCAAAGAGATTTAAAGTCAGCCCATAATTAAGGGCTACTTTGAGAGGGAAATTTAACACATAAAGGAATGCATAGCCTTAGGCATGTGAGGCTAAGTTGTGGCAAAATAATAGCATGTAGCAGTAAGTAAAAGGCATGATAGTCAAGTTTCAGTGTTTAACAATAGAGAAAAGATTCAGAAGCATGCAAAGCACTCAGAATCAAAAAATATTCAAGAGAATGGAAGCACACTGCAATTTCAACGAACGAGTTACACAGACAAAAATATATTGAATAGTCCCCAAATAAACTTGGGGTTTTGCTTATGCTGAATCAGATATAGGAGAGGGTAAATCAAGTGAATAACAAATAGAAATTCAAACAAGATCCCAAAATTAGGGCTTTTGACATGCTAATTTAGATAAAAAATAAGGTGAATCAAACTACCACTAACAAACAGACTAGGAAACTCAAACAAAATCCCAAAGAAAATTAGGGTTTTCAATATGCGAGTTCATATAGAAGATAATACAAACAAATATAGTTAAAACATGTGTAGATTCAGTGAAGAGATGTTCGAGATAAAATAAAAGGAAACCCTAGTTGAGAAAAATAGAGTTTCTGAAAGAAAACATTAAAGAATGTTTGAGAATAATGCATAGAAGGTTCACACACACATAGATCCAGAACAGATCTAAAACAAATAGAAGGAACCTTAGAGATTAGGGTTTCGTAAGAAACCCAAGAGACGAGATAGGCTTTGGAAACCATTGATCTGAGCAGAGAAGTCGAAGATCGAACTTGAATGGCCGTGGCTGGTCGGTAGAGGTTGAAGATGACCAGAGAAAAGCCATTGAGCAAAGCTTGGTCGAGACCTTTTCAGGATATGGTCATAGGACCTTAGAGATGAGACCATAGAAGCCATGGGAGGCCGGTGTAGGGCTCCGATGAGTCTGGGGAGCCATGGATTAGGGTTTTGATGGGAGGCGGCGGCTAGGGTTCTGAGAGAGCTCGAGAGACGAGAGAATTTGAGGGAGGCGGATTGGGAAAATTAGATAGGGTTAGGTGGTTGTGTGAAATTAAAAAGGTAAGAAGTAACGGTGGCCGTCGATCTAAATGATCATCATCCGAGATTTAAAAGGGATATGGTTTGTGTCGGTTCTATATGTACTGGGTCGGGTAGGCATGTTAATTGGGTTGGATAATTGGATTTAAAATTGGGGCTAAAATGGGGTGCCAAATTGGCTAAAATTGAAATGCAATAAGGCCAAATCGTATATAGCCAATTTTCCCCTTTTAATTTTGTAAAAATAGTAATACTGATTTTAAAAACAAATTAAATGTACTGTGTAAATAAGTATTATACAAATATAATTAAAAAATGCTGGGATTAATTTATAAACATAAAATGTCGTAAATTACAAGATAGGCTATAATTGCAATTATATGCAATTTAGCTTTAAAATACCAAACAAATTTGTAAAAAATATGCAAAAATTACTTTAATTATATTTAGGTGTAAATGTGAAAATAAAATAAATTATTCACCAGAAATAATAATTTTGGGAATAATTATTGGATTTTATTGTGTAAAATAGGCAATAAATTGGTTTAAAAAATCATTAAAAATGTCTAAACTCTTGGATGTGATTATATATGCATCAATATTTTATTTTGGAAATATTTGGGTATAAAAGTACTTAGGGAAAAATTGGGTATCAACAGCTGCCCCTCTTTACCAGGGAAGGATGAAAGAGTAGTCGGGTAACGATATGATGGCCAATTTTGACCGGAAGCGGTGGTTTGAAAAAGAGTTTGACCGAGCTCCGATTTATGAGCTACCTATATATCCCTGGTTTTACATGACGATGGAGATTTGAAAGGATGGACATGATGCTTGGGGGAAGCAAGAGGTATTTTGAAGTTGATCGGCTGCGAGAATTGGAACGGGGTCGCTCTTGCTGAGACGGCCATTGCTAACCGCTGTACCTGCAAGTGAGCAATATAGGCGTATATCATGCATAAAATTAAACATGATGCAAGTTCCCATTAGACCATGAATGCTGTCCTTGGATGGTTAGGATGACATCCTTAGACCATGATGTACTGGGCCATGAAACACAAAATTAATGGATTCGCAGGCTATGAAATGACGTTCTCGGGCCATGATAATGGTGCCTTTGAATAATGATGTGCAAGGTATAAATTGGGGTCATCGAGCCATGGCATGGTGTTCTCGGGCTATGAAGATGATGCCTCCGAACGATGACGCCTTTGGACAATTTTGCGATATTTCAGCCCATGAAATGCAAGATTTGGCGGTATTTCAGTCGATGCAAAAGCGTAAATGGAGATATTTTAGCCAACATAAACTTAAATAAACAGGCGATGTTTCAGCCGATGTGAAAAGTAAAATGGCGATATTTCAGCCGACCGAAAAATTAAATAATAGTCTGCGATATTTCAGCCGATGCAAAAAGTGTAAATGGCGATATTTCAGCCGACCAAAGACATAGATATAGGTGATGGTGGAGATTTAAATATGAACTAACGATCTTTCAGCCGATGTAGAATTTAAATAAAGTTTGGCGATATTTCAGCCGGTGCAAAAGAATGTAAATGGTGATATTTCAGTCGATTGCAGGACGTAAGTAAAAGTGGCGATATTTCATCCATGCAAGCTGTAGGTAAAGGTGGTGATATTTCAGCCATGCAAGAAAGATAAGGTGGCGATATTTAAGCCAAGAAAGTAGAGGTAGAGCTCGACCTCGAAAGGCAGAAAAGTAGCCTTATGCAGATAATACAGGATGAAGACAATGCTTAGTCTCGCAAGGCAGAAAGGTATCCTTATGCAATTCAGATAATGCAGATGGAGACAACGCTTAGTCTCAGAAGGCAGAAAGGTAGCCTTATGCAATGCAGGAAATGTAGATAGAGACAACGCTTAGTCTCGGAAGGCAGAAAGGTAGCCTTATGCAATGCAGGAAATGTAGATGGAGACAACGCTTAGTCACGGAAGGCAGAAAGGTAGCCTTATGCAATAAGATAAAAGCGAATAGTGTGAAAAATTTCTTAGCTGATAGTTGATCGTGATATTGCGGCTGCTGGGGCCATTACGTGCGGATAGCAAATGCGAATAGGCGCGACAGTTTAATGCGATTGCGTAACATGTTTGGTAACTTTGTGACTTGGGTGCCTGCATCCAAAGAAAATCGTGAGTTTTGTAAAGGAGAAAGGTTAGTTCGTTTTCCCATGGCTTCCGGCGTTGCGTGTCATTGGGGTAGCATTTCTAAACAAGAGCTATCATAGTTATGCATGATTTAACAAATATAACGTAATTAAAAAAAAATAATTTTGTTTAGATGAACCAACGACTGCAATGCGGTTCAGAGCACTACAACCTCTCTTGTTTCGGGATTTTGTGGGTCCTTCACAAAATTCTGCCCCAGTTTACTGGGATGACACTTCTGACGGCTGCACTGAACGAATGCAAGATCGACTTCGGGATTTTGAGGGTCTTCCTCAAAATTCTGCCCCAGTTTAATGAGATGATATCCTTAGTGATGAGTGGCTGAAGACTAACTTTGGAATTTTGAGGGTCCTCCTCAAAATTTTGCCCCAGTTATCTTTATTAAATTATGACCAAATCTATAGGGCTGCCTACATATCCCCTCTTAAATGGGAATCAGGTCAGGCGTAGTTCAAATTACATCATAAAGAAATCATAGGTGATTATACATAATATCGTTTCACTGCATCTGAGTTGATTGGCTTTGTCCAGACTTCTCTGTCTATTTCTGCAAGAATAAGGGCTCCTCCAGTCAAAACCCGGTGAACCATGTACAGACCTTGCCAGTTGGGAGAGAATTTCCCCTTGGCTTCATCTTGATGCGAGAATATCTTCTTCAACACCAGCTGCCCCGGTGTAAACTTCCTTGGCCTAACTCTTTTGTTGAAGGCTCTGGACATTCTGTTATGATACAACTGACCGTGGAAAACTGCATTCATCCTTTTTCCATCTATTAGGGCTAACTACTCATAGCGACCCTTTATCCATTCTACGTCGTCCAACTCTGCTTCTTGTATGATCCTAAAGGAAGGAATTTCTACCTCGGCGGGAATGACTGCCTCTGTACCATAAACTAACATGTAGGGAGTTGCCCCGGTTGATGTGCAGACCATGGTGCGGTATCCTAGCAAGGAAAATGCTAACTTCTCATGCCATTGTTTGTGACTTTTGACCATCTTACTTAGTATCTTCTTGATATTCTTGTTGGCTTCCTCTACAGCTCCATTCATCTGAGGCCTGTAGGCTATAGAGTTCTTGTGTTTGATCTTGAATGCCTCACATATTTCTTTCATCAAGTCGCTGTTGAGAATGGAACCATTGTCAGTGATGATTGGTTCCGGAACCCCAAATCGGCAAACAATACGATCACGATAGACGTCTGCCACAACTTTCTTAGTTACAGCTTTGTATGATGCTACCTCAACCCATTTAGTAAACTAATCGATTACCACTAGGATAAATCTGTGCCCATTTGATGCGGCAGGCTCGATAGGTCCGATGACATCCATTCCCCAGGTGGCGAATGGCCATGGTGAGCTTGTTTCAGTAAGCTCGTTTGGAGGCACCTTTATCATATCTGCATGTATCTGACAGCGATGGAACTTGCAAACGTACTGCATACAGTCTTTTTCCATAGTCATCCAAAAATAACCTGCTCGGAGTATCTTCTTTGCTAAGGCAAAACCATTCATGTGTGGCCCGCAGGTCCCTGCGTGCACTTCGTCCAATAGTGTGGTTGCTTATTTTGCTTCGACACACATTAACAAACCCAAATCGGGAGTCCTCCTATACAGTATTCCCCCACAGTGAAAGAAATTGTTGGGCAATCTCCGAAGTGTGCGTTTCTGAGTGGCATTGGCAAGTTCTGGATACTCCCTTGCGGTCAAGTACCTTTTGATATTGTGGAACCATGGTTTTCCGTCTGCTTCTTCCTCAATATGAGCACAATAAGCTAGCTAATCATAAATCCTCACTGGGATGGGATCAATGAAATTCGTATCTGTATGCTGGATCATGGATGATAAAGTGGCTAATGCGTCAGCGAACTCGTTTTGGATCCTGGGGATATGCTGAAATTCCGTCTTTATGAATCTTTTCTTCAACTCCTGTATGTGATGCAAATAGGGAAGTATCTTGGAGTTTTTGGTGGCCCATTCTCCTTGAACTTGATGTATGAGCAGGTCTGAGTCCCCGATCACTAGCAGCTCTTGAATGTTCATGTCAATGGCAATCTTGAGTCCCAGGATGCAAGCTTCGTATTTAGCCATGTTGTTTGTGCAAGGGTACCTGAGCTTGGCGGATACCAAGTAATACTGGCCAGTTTCTGATACTAGGACTGCCCCTATGACGACTCCTTTGAAATTTGCGGCTCCGTCGAAAAACAACCTCCAACCATCGTAGGATTCTACAATATCTTCTCCGACAAACGATACTTCCTCGTCAGGAAAATACGTTTTCAGTGGTTTGTATTGTTTGCCGAAAGGATTCTCGGCAAGGTGATCTGCTATGGCTTGGCCCTTGATTGCTTTTTGAGTCACGTAAATAATGTCGAACTCACTCAACAAGATTTGCCACTTGGCGAGCTTGCCAGTGGGCATGGGCTTCTGGAAAATATATTTCAGCGGGTCCATCCTGGATTTGAGATAGGTAGTGTAGGCACAGAAATAATGCCTTAATTTTTGAGCTACCCAAGTCAGAGCACAACATGTGCATTCTAATAGAGAATATCGGGCCTCGTACGGGGTAAACTTCTTGCTGAGATAATAGATGGCTTGCTCCTTTTTGCCCGTTTCATCATGTTGTTCCAGGACACAACCGAATGCTTTATCCAATACCGCAAGGTAACGTAATAGAGGTCTTCCTGGATCGGGAGGAACCAAGACTGGCGGCATTGATAGGTATTCCTTGATTCCGTCAAAGGCTTTCTGACAATAGTCGGTCCATCTAGTAGCAGCATCTTTCTTTAGCATTTTAAAGATGGGTTCACAAATAACAGTGGGCTGAGCTATGAACCCACTGATATAGTTGAGTCTCCCCAGGAAACTCATCACGTCCTTCTTGTTCTTTGGCAGTGGCAATTCTTGAATGGCTTTGACCTTTTATGGGTCCAATTCTATCCCTCGACAGCTCACGATGAAACCCAGTAGTTTTCCGGCAGGAACCCCGAATGCACACTTGGTAGGATTCAGTTTTAGGTTATACCTTCTCAGTCTGTTGAAGAACTTTCTCAGGTCTTCCATATGATCAGTGGCTTTCTTGGATTTGACGATGACGTCATCCACGTATACCTCAATCTCCTTGTGTATCATGTCGTGGAAGATAGTAGTCATGGTTCTCATGTATGTGGCGCCAGCATTCTTTAACCCAAACGACATCATTTTGTAACTGTACATTCCCCACGGCATGATGAAAGCCGTTTTCTCAGCATCTTCCTCATCCATCCATCTCTGATGATACCCGGCAAAGCAATCAACGAAAGCCTGCAACTCATGCTTGGCACAGTTGTCGATAAGAATGTGTATGTTTGGCAAGGGGAATTCATCTTTGGGACTGGCCCGGTTGAGATCTCGGTAGTTGACACAGATTCTAGCTTTCCAATCCTTCTTTGGTACCGGCACGATGTTGTCTAAACATGTTAGATACTCTACAACTCTGAGTACCTTGGCTTTGACTTGCTTCGTAACCTCTTCTTTGATTTTCAAACTCATGTCAGGCTTGAATTTCCTGAGCTTCTGTTTTACCGGCGGATAGGTTGGATCTGCCGACAGTTTGTGAGCTACAATGGACGTGCTGAGACCAGTCATATCATCATACGACCAAGCGAATATGTCCTCATATTCTTTTAAAAATTCTGTATACTCTTTCTTTTCTGATGGCGACAAGTGAACACTGATGCAAGTTTTTTTGACATTTTCTGTATTTCCCAGATTAATGACCTCAGTTTCTTCTAGGTTGCACTTGGGTCTATTCTCAAAATTCTCAGCCTCTCTGACGACCTCTTCAGGTATTTCATCTTCTTCTGAGTCTATGTCCTTTTGTTTCGTTGTCTCGTTGCAAGTCACAGTCGTTCGTTAATCGTCAAGATAAGTAATAGTAATGCTGTACAAAATATAGTAAATGATAGAAACAATAATAAGCAAGATGTATATGATAAACTGAAATGCTTTGATTAAATTCATAAGTGTTTGAAACATCGTAGCTCTTTTCAAAATTAAAGACAATGCGGAAAGAAAATTAACAAGCAAAATAAAATGAGATGCATGGTGCTTCTGTTTAGCCCAGCCACCCTGAAGCCTTCCGAGCCCTGTCGGTCCTAATTTACCAATTACTGAGGCGGTCTCCTCTGCTTGCAGCTTGTATGGAAGGGCCTTCCTCCCCCTCCTCAAAAAGAACACAGCAGTCCATATCATCATCCTTTAGGAACAAATTCTTCATGGCTGCCAACGCTTCATCTTCTTCTGACCCATATATAGTATTTGCTGGCTTGAAAGTCTGCTCCAGGCTAGGTATCGGAAAGTCCAATGGATAGTAGGGGCCTCGCCATGGTGGCGACTAGTTATGGAATTCCTTCCAAGTATAACCATACCCTAAGCCAAAGGTAGTGCCATGCTTCTTCAGTTTGATGGGCTTAGTGATCCCCTGAAGATTTTTACCGAGCCCCTTTCCAGGCTCGTACCCGCACCAATTCAGGATACTTTTGATCTTATTTTCCCACCACTTGTCTTTGTCTACAGCGTTGACCCTTTCGATGTGGTGGTATGTCTCTCCGCCTACTTTCCTTCTGCCCCCGATCATTGGGATGGTCTGGCGACTATATATGGGGTTACTACCATCGCCATGAATGATCAATTCTTGGTGATTCCATTTGAATTTTACCGCCTGATACAGGGTCGATGCTACGGCTCCAGCAGCGTGGATCCAGGGGCGTCCCAATAGCAAGTTGTAGGATACCGGGACGTCTATCACTTGGAAGTCGACGTCGAACCATGTTGGCCCCATTTGCAAGCACAAGCTGGTTTCTCCAATAGTAGATCTCTGGGATCCATCAAAGGCTTTGACATTGATAGCCCCGTCTTTGATCTCGTGTAGGCCTTTCCCCAAAGTTCTGAGAGTTACAAGCGGACAAATGTTGAGGTTCGATCCCCCATTGATCAGAACCCTGGTGATGAAATAATCTTCGTGTTGCACGGTGATATGCAGTGCCTTGTTATGACCCAAACCTTCTGGCGGCAATTCGTCTTTGTGGAAGGTTATTTTGTGGCTCTCCAGCACTTGCCCCACCATATTCGCCATCTCACCCCGGGTTATATTGCTGGGCACATAGGCTTCGCTCAGTATCTTCATTAAGGCATTCTTGCGAGTGTCTGAACTTTGCAGAAGCACCAGGATAGATATCTGTGCCGATGTTTTGTTCAACTTTTCAGTGATCAAGTATTCCTTAGTCTGTATTTTTTTCCAAAGATCGTCGGGTTCTATCTCAATGGGACATCCCGGGGCTTGCTTGCCGAACTCAGCTAGGTGCTTTGGCATGTAGACCCTCCCTGTTCTAGTCATTCCTTATGTGGTAATCGTTTCTCCTGTCTTTGTCTTTCCTTTCCTCCTAGCTTCGATAGTATAATCGCATGGTATGGCATTTGAGTGGAATGGTGTCATGTCATTCATTGCCACCGGAATAGGCACCCTTGGTGGTAACACAACAACTTCAAAGGGTGTAGGTGCCTTTGGAACTCCGAATTCAACTTCGATTGGCCCGGACGCCTTCGCAGAAGGAGGCGCTTCAAATTCAAGAGGTATAGACATACTCACTTCATTGTCCGTGGAGGGATGATTCTGCACAACAATTGGGTTAAGGGTAACCGCCAGTTTCTTTGGTTCAGCCCCTTCAGCAATCAAACCTATTGACCCTTTTTGGTCCCAATCATCCTTGATCTCGATCATATGAATATCTCCACCTTTGTGATCAGGCAGGGGGTTGTTACGAACATTAGGAGAGGTCTCTTTTGCTACAATGACCTTATTGTGGATCAGTGTCTGAATCTTATCTTTCAATGGACGGCACTCGTCAAGGGTGTATCCCTTCATGTCAGAATGATACGCACAGGTCTTGTTGGGGTTGACCCACGGGGAGGGGTTTTCTGGAGCTTTAGCTGGGATAGGAGTGACGTAACCAGTAGCTTTAAGTCTTTCATATAACTGGTCAATTGGTTCTGTGATAGCTGTGTATTGTCTGGGAGGTTTACGGTTAAAATTTAGTCTGGGTATCGAAAAATTTTGACGGGTGGGTGGTGATTGATAGTGAGAGGGTTGAGAGTTATAAGCTTGGTAAACGGGTGCTGGTTGAGAGTATTTGGTTGAGGTGGGTTGATATGTGAGAGGTGGAGAGGATTGGTAAATGGGAGGTGGATAGGAGGGTGCGGGTGCTTGGTAATTTGGGATAGGCTGATATGTAAGTGGAGGTGATGGGTAAGTGTGGTATTTTGGTAGAGATTTGGCTCCATGTGCGACCATTACGACACTTACATCTTTTTTCTTGGACGCGCCGCCAGTTTGTAAAGCCTTATTGGTGGCTTGCAATGCTTCAAGATTTGTAACCATACCATTCCTGATGCCCTCATCGATTCTTTCTCCGAGTTTGATGATATCGGAGAAATTTTGACCCTCGATCAACATCAACCTCTTGTAATATTGAGGATCCTGAGCCCGGATGAAGAATCTTTTCATTTGCTCTTCTTTTAGGGTCGGCCTGACCTTTGCAGCCTCTGACCTCCAATGAGTAGCATACTCGCGTAATGTTTCGGTGGTTTCTTCTTCAAATTCTGTATGTATAATACATCTGGTGCATTCTCTGTATTAAACTAGAATCTATCCATGAAGTCCGATGCCATACCTACCCAACTCGTCCATTTCTTGGGGTCTTGACTGATGTACCAGGATAGTGCATCTCCCTTTAAGCTCCTCATGAAGAGCTTCATATGGATCTTCTCATCTCTTCCGACCCCCACTAGCTTATCGCAATAGGTCCTCAGGTGGACTCTGGGATCTCATGTTCCATCAAATATTTCAAACTTGGGAGGTTTGTATCCCTCCGGAAGTTCAACATCTGGTTGAATGCACAAGTCCTCGTAATTCAATCCTTCAATGCCTTTGTTACCTTTCACTCCCTGAACTCGGCTGGTTAATTTCTTGAGCTCTACTGTTAAGTTCTTGATGAGGGAGTCCTTGTCATCAGACTCAGGTGCATTCGAGATTGGTTGGGTGTAAGCGGGTACAGTATCCACGAAAATAAGAGTGTTGTGGAGATGGTCGTTGGTGGTGTTCAGTGGCTCGGGAATGAGTAGTGGAGTGATATTAGGAGTGTGGCATGTATTATAGGTTTGAGTGGGTTGTATCTGTGGTTGCGGGGTGTTTTGTGGAGGTGTGGGATTTTGGATGTTGACACCAGGAGCGATGAAGGAAAATGATAGGTTTGCCAAATTCTGAACCTGATCCAGTTCTTCTTGGAATTTCAACAACTTTTGTTCCAGCTGTGCAGTCGTTTCCTTAGAAACCGGGGTACCCTGAGGAATCTCAATCACCTTTCTGGCGCTGGTATCTCCCATTTTGCCTTTGTTCTTGTTTCGGACAGGACTCGGAGGAAGAGTAGGTGGAGCGCCCTTGGATCTTGTGGATTATTCTAATGGTGCCAGAATGCTCGAACTAACATTTGGGGAGGGGAATAAAAATAAAAGAAAAAAACAAAAAAGGTAACAAGTTAGCGCGGGTTACGAGAGAAAAGTATTGCAGTATTTAAACACATTGTGCGAGAATATAAATTGCGTCCTAATTTTGGTGCCTCGTTGTGCCCGAGGTAGGCCTGGCGACAAATAGTTGCGGAGAACTTAAAATGCTAAATGCCTCATTTTATTGATAAAAATAAGACGAATCCAAAACGACTCTAAATAACAGAAAATAACTGTCACTAGTGGCCATTGACCTTATTATATCATTAAGGCAAAATAAAGGACTCCTAACTACTTGGTCCCAAAAGGCCCTTCCCCAGATTTGGCATCCTTGTTTCCCTCGAACAGCTCCACCAACTCAAGTAGTCCTAGCAGTAAGTAGGCTCGGGCAGATATCCGCCTGCATTTCCTTCAGTATTTTGGCAGTCCTCGATCCTCTTGATGAACTTTCCTTCCAGCTCTACTAAACCCCTTTCCAAATACCTAAACCGATTGTTGGCACTGACAGCCATTTCTTTCCATTCCTCGATCAATTTCTGATGGGCTTCTTGTATTTCCCGATGCTCACTTTTGCACTCTCGAATTCTCTTGCACAGTTGATTATACTTAATCTGTGCTTCGTCATGCTCGTCAATAATTCTGTGACCTTGAATGAATCTCGGCTGACCCATGCCATCATCTTCTAACCAACCCGAATAATGCGGCACACAACTGGTGTGGTACCTGTTTGGCTCCATGGATTCCTTCCCCAAAACGATTTTGCAATGCCACAAATGCTGAGCTTGGCACCTGTGAGGGCTATCATCAACTTGGAAATCAGCCCTGAGGTGACTTGTTTTATCAACCCTTGGTATGATTTGTTTTCTTCCAGCTTTCCTTATGGCTCGGAGAGGAACGTAAGGATGAGTCCCTCTCAAACCAATCAGTATGATAAATGGTGCATCTCGGGATCGGACAATGAATTAACCATTCAAACATCCATTGCACCTGGTCTTCTTTCAGATTTTCGAACAATCTACCCACCCTCTGGCGTCCTCTAGCTGTGCAAACATCCTTGGCATATAATTCATATGCCTCGGTTGGTGGAAGGCGATATGATCGTCCCAATCTCTGTGTAGGATCTCCTGTCGATATTCTCCTTTAGAGGTGTTCCATGAGCCAAAGCTGAAGCAATAAGTTGCAACCCTCAAAATGACTACCTTGTTGTTGACATTTGTCCAAGGCGCGGTATATCTCGACGACGATCATGGGCACAATGCTGAAAGTTTGTCCACCAATCCCTTCCGTCAAAGTTTTGGTTACCATGGCTAGTCTGGTGTGGATCCTAGCCTTCTTCATAGGGAACACGATCATCCCCAAAAAGCAAAACATGAAAACAAAAACCCTTCTATGGACATGCCCCAATGAGGTGATAGCAAATTCGTCTGAATAGGTGTGGTATGACTTGCTATAGCCGTACCTCTCATATAGATAGTCAAACGGGATGTAGGAGACTTTCAAACAGGTTAAGTCTGGGTTTTTCTTCAATCCCATCATCTTAAGGAAACCCCTTCCTTTGCGATTTTCTGGCATAAGCAAACCCGGAGTCTCCCAAGGAATTCCAGCTAGACCCCCTATCTCTTCAAGTAAGTCATTTCTAGATCACCAAAGCGGAACACAGAAATGTCGCTATCCCAGAACAACGTTGTAGCCTCTACGATTCTGTTGTTAGGATGAATCTCTAGGAGAGAAGGCAGATTCCCTAGGTACTTGCGGACCAGTGTTTGATCACTTGAATGGAGGTCGTTCCACCTGTTCAGCAGCCTTGGATGAATGTTGGTTACCATGCCAAATCTGGGGATCTCGTGCCTCATTTTCTGCAAAATAGAGTGTTATGCCCTTACCCCCACCAGACTCGACTATTTAAACCAATAATTAGCATAGCAAAGCACTTAAGTTCTCCAAATAATTGCACAGAATGTGGAGGTGTCTGTTTGGGTTTCAAAGAAATCCCGTGGACTTTGGACAAGGCTATCTTAATGAGTCATTATGTGGACAACATAACTGACTCTGCTAGGTTTGGCCATGATGCATGTACGATTTAAATGGAATAAGGTTTCTATTTTGAAGTGCTTGACTGGTACCTTTGAGCGGACGACTCATAAGGGAAAGGTACAGAACCATCGACTACACCATTGATTGACTGGTTTTACCGCAAATATGCCTTTGACAAATTTAGGGGGCGATAATATCGGAAGAGCGCAACCACTCATTATAAGAGTTTCTATAGGATTTTGTTTTGGAACGAATGGAGCATGTTGTTGAATATTCAATTTACAAGAATGAAATAGATTGACATGTATTTTCACGTACATAAAATAAATGATTACAATAAATGCTCGAAATTACAATGGCATTGAAATGATAAAGAAGTAAGGAAAGCAGTTAAATGAAAGGAAAGACATGAAGAGCCAAGTTAGTTTTTCATGATGAAATAATTAAAAGGCAAGAAATAAAGGTAATTAAAGAAATAACGAGGTCACAAATAACATGTAGTTGTAAAAAGCCTAAAGAAATCCCCAGCAGAGTCGCTATGCTGTCGACGCCCCCTTTTTTTCCTAAAGCGGAATCGGGTTTACGACATTCGGGAAGAAAACTCCTTTCCCACTTTGGGAATTGGGTTTTTTTTGAGAGTTTGGAGAGTCACCACGTAATGATCATAGTGCATTAGAACACTTCTAGAAAAATTAAAGATGAAGACCAGAGTTTTGGGTAAGGGCTTGAAATTATCTTGAGGGGAAGGTGTTAGGCACCCCTCAAGATCCACTAGTGTGGTTCCCAGCCATGCTACAATTGTGACTTTAAATGCAAGTGCAAATAAAAAAGTACAAGAAGCACAAAAGGTTAAAAAAAATGCTGAATTTTAGAACGGAGCAGTTTGGTAAAAAATGTGCAAATAGAGGGAAGAAGTCAAGTACTTAGTGTGAACAAACCGAAAATCATGTGAGAAACAGAAATTGAAAGTGCAACAGTTTTCAAGGTTCAGAAAGAATTTTTAAACTAATAAAGAGGGAGGAGGGGTTCCTAGGTTTATACATTACATGGATCATTCGCACAACACTGGTACCCAATTGTACGCGGAGTGTTATCGTTTAATCATCATCTCCATGTCTACCCTTCCCACCCCGTTAAGGTATTAAAGTGCGGAACGGTATCGTTTACTTATCGCATGCTACTACCCGTCCGGATCCTATCTGTCCTGGGGTATTAGGAATTCTAATCCTAGAGGGGAAAGAAAGGGATGGAGGCCTTTATGGAGTATAAAGGATAAAATTCTAGCTCGACATTCAAAACAAGTATCAAATAAAAAGGTAGAACGAACAAGCAAACAAGGCTCAAATTAACCCCAGAAGTCAAACGATCATTTAGTTTAGCATGCCTTGATAAATACTGATTTGGTCTTAGATTAAAATTAAACAGTGAGCGGACTAGTTCAACACATGCATTTAGACAGAAAGTCTGCATTAGGCCACTCGGATACAGTTGTCACAGACTGACCCAATTCATTAGTTAGCCAACCCTTTATCTATGTGTTGAATAATAAATAGGTGTAAGATCTATTAATTCCAGGAAAAGATGCAAAGAGTTACCAGTAGTTTCAGAAAAGATACAAGTTGATTTTAGAGAAAAGAGGCATCAGTTTTAACAAAGAGGAAAGATGCAAACTGCTTTTAGAAAAACGAATTACCAGTTGTTTCAGAAAAGATGCAAGTCTGATTAAAAGGTTTACAAGCTTCAGGAAAGTGCATATTAATTATTAGAAAGTGTTTACCATTTTTAGTAAAGATAGATACGAGTTTTAGCGTTTGGTTCTGTTTTAGAAACGAATGAGGCTATTAAGGACGAGATTTCCTATACGCATGCTTTCTGTACGTTTGCTGATTTTAACTCCCTTTCATGACATTAATAGGAGTCTTATACACACGATGTCCACATGCAATTTTGTTATTAAGCCTATAAACGGTTTGCCTAATGACATTTGTGTATGCAGAAATGCAATGTGTAATTACAGAAACATGAGAGTTAAATCCTATATGCATGCTTTCTAGGTGATTTTGTGGTAAAGTTAAGCGTTAAATACTATAGGCATGGTCTCTATGTGATTGAATCGGTATTAAAGACCTTATAGGCAGGATTTCTATCTTGATAAAAAATAAAATCCTAAGTCATGATTTCTATCCCTTGGATGCAAGAAAAGTAAAGACCCCTCCCACACCCTTCTACTATAATCTCCGAGTTTCATACAAAATTATTACAAACCAATGAATCAAACTGGAAATTAAAAGATACATCAAAAGCTAACAGCTAGATCCGAGGAGCCTAATTCAACCTTAATGTCTGGTAACATGCTATTGAGCCATTTTCGGGATTCAAATTTCCAAAGCCTTCCTTTTATCCAAGGTGTTTCAAAGTTCAAAGTAATCTCAGGGATTCCAGGCATTGCTTGCACCCAGGATACCATTAGCATTAGAATAGTGCAGTGTGGAAGAGCCAACTCTCAGGCATTAAAGTTCAGAGGGAGCTCAGGGGTCCCAAATCATGGCTTGTAAGAGAGGGGCATACCTTATAGCTAAGAGTAAGTGCAAAGTGAAAGGGAATTAGGGAGCCATGACGGGTGGTGGTCATACCAAAAAAAGGTAGGCTGGCACATTCCTGACCACTTGTTTGGTTGAACAAGTTAGGAGCAGACCTTTTGAAGGTCCTACTAAAGTCTGGATAGTGATTAGGACACTATCGGACTCAAATCCAGGGCTCAGACACATAAAGGGGAAAAGGAATGGTAATTGATTGAGTTTGGAATTCAAAGAATCCAGTTCAGGATCATAGACAGCAATATTGGAGTGTTGTTATGCCCTGAACCACAACTCACACACAAAGGGTAAAGGGTAAGGGAATTCATAAAGTATCAAGTTCATGGCAAACAACTGATTTAAATATATAATTCAAATACTGAACTATAAAGGAAAGGGGGGAGGGGGAAGCATGTGACAATATGCTAGAAACAAATGGGTAGAATTAAAACACATTGTTGTTGAGGCATGTAAACTAATTGAGACATACCAGTATAGAAGCAAAAGAGTGCAGAAGAAAGCAAACACAGTCCACATCAGTGCAAGTATCAGAAATAGAGAGAGTATATGTGAAGATGAATTGTGAACTTAGATTGTTCTGTGTTCGTGTGTTCAAAGAGAAGGGAGGAGAGTATTTGTAGTGTAAAAACGGGTAGAAAATAAGGTATGGATTGCAGTTCTGCAATAATTAGGGGAACAAGTGTCGATAAGAATTAAACAGTATCAAAGACTTCCCTTATTTGAGGAATTAAAAATTAAACGGTAACATGCAAGTGCTAAACAAGGAAAGAGATCACATAGGCTGACTATGACTAATAAGGAAGTATTTCAAGCATAGTACAGGTACATAATAGGTAATAGAGGCTAGGTTCATCAGACTCTAATTAAGGAAAGGTCTATAAGAACCCAATACCAATATAATCAAGGTAATGGAATCGATCAACTTGAGTAGGAAAGGCAGGGGTCGAGATTTCAAGGCAAGCATTCAAATAGGTCTGAGAAGCAGTGAAATCAGTACAATAAGGAAAGAATCAATCACAAGTGTGGAATCAGAATCACTCAAAGAGATTTAAAGTCAGCCCATAATTAAGGGCTACTTTGAGAGGGAAATTTAACATATAAAGGAATGCATAGCCTTAGGCATATGAGGCTAAGTTGTGGAAAAATAATAGCATGTAGCAGTAACTAAAAGGCATGATAGTCAAGTTTCAGTGTTTAACAATAGAGAAAAGATTCAGAAGCATGCAAAGAACTCAGAACCAAAAAACATTCAAGAGAATGGAAGCACACTGCAATTTCAACGAACGAGTTGCACAGACAAAAAGAGATTGAATAGTCCCCAAAGAAACTAGGGTTTTTGCTTATGCTGAATCAGATATAGGAGAGGGTAAATCAAGTGAATAACAAACAGAAACTCAAATAAGATCGCAAAATTAGGGCTTTTGACATGCTAATTCAGATAAAAAATAAGGTGAATCAAACCACCACTAACAAACAGACTAGGAAACTCAAACAAAATCCCCAAGAAAATTAAGGTATTCAACATTCGAGTTCATATAGAAGATAATACAAACAAATACATAAAAAACATGTCGAGATTCAGAGAAGAGACATTCGAGATAATATAAAATGAAACCCTAGTTGAAAGAAATAGAGTTTCTGAAAGAAAACATTAAAGAATCTTTGAGAAAAATGCATAGAAGGTTCACACACACATAGATCCAGAACAGATCTAAAATAAATCGAACGAACCTCAGAGATTAGGGTTTCATAAGAAACCCAAGAGACGAGATAGGCTTCGAAAACCAATGATCTGAGCAGAGAAGTCGAAGATCGAACTCGAATGGCCGTGGCTGGTCGGACAGAGGTTGAAGATGACCGGAGAAAAGCCATTGAGCAAAGCTTGGTCGAGACCTTTTCAAGATCTGGTCATAGGACCTTAGAGATGAGACCATAGAAGCCATGGGAGGCCGGTGTAGGGCTCCGACAAGTCTGGGGAGCCATGGATTAGGGTTTTGATGGGAGGTGGTGGATAGGGTTCTGAGAGAGCTTGAGAGACGAGAGCGTTTGAGGGAGGCGAATTGGGAAAATTAGATAGGGTTAGGCGGTTGTGTGAAATTAAAAAGGTAAGAAGTAACGGTGGCTGTTGATCTAAATGATCAACGTCCGAGATTTAAAAGGGATATGGGTTGGGTCGGTTCAATATGTAGTGGGTCGGGTAGGCATGTTAATTGGGCTGGGTAATTGGATTTCAAATTGGGGCTGAAATGGGGTGCCAAATTGGCTAAAATTGAAATGCAATAAGGCCAAATNAATGTACTGGGTAAATAAGTATTATACAAATATTAATTAAAAAATACTGGGATTAATTTTATAAACATAAAATGTCGTAAATTACAAAATAGGCTATAATTGCAATTATATGCACATTAGCTTTGACAAATTTGTAAAAAATATGCAAAAATTAGTTTAATTATATTTAGGTGTAAATGTGAAAATAAAATGAATTATTCACCAGAAATAATAATTTTGAGAATAATTATTGGATTTTGTTGTGTAAAATAGGCAACAATTGGTTTAAAAAATCATTAAAAATGTCCAAACTCTTGGATGTGCTTATATATGCACCAATATGCTATTTTGGAAATATTTGGGGTATAAAATACTTAGGGAAAAATTGGGTATCAACAGCTGCCCCTCTTTACATGGGAAGGATGAAAGAGTTGTCGGGTAAAGATATGATGGCCAATTTTGACCGGAAACGGTGGTTTGAAAAAGAGTTTGACCGAGCTCTGATTTATGAGCTGCCTACATATCCCTGGTTTTACATGCCGATGGAGATTTGAAAGGACGGACATGACTCTTGGGGGAAGCAAGAGGTATTTTGAAGTTGATCTGCTGCGAGAACTGGAATGGGGTCACTCTTGCTGAGACGGCCGTTGCTAACCGGTGTACTTGCAAGTGAGCAATATAGGCGTATATCATGCGTAAACTTAAACATCATGCAAGTTCCCGTTGGACCATGAATGCTGTCCTTGGACGGTTAGGATGACGTCCTCAGACCATGATGTCCTGGGCCGTGAAACGCAAAATTAATGGATTCGCAGGCTATGAAATGACGTTCTCGGGCCATGATAATGGTGCCTCCGAACCATGATTCCTTTGAATAATGATGTTCAGGTATAAAGTGGGGTACTCAGGCCATGGCATGGTGTTCTCGGGCTATGAAGATGATGCCTCCGAATGATGACGCCTTTGGACAGTTTGGCGATATTTCAGCCCATGAAATGCAAGATTTGGCGGTATTTCAACCGATGCAAAAGCGTAAATGGAGATATTTTAGCTGACATAAACTTAAATAAACAGGCGATGTTTCAGCCGATGTGAAAAGTAAAATGGCGATATTTCAGCTGACCGAAAATTTAAATAATAGTCTGCGATATTTCAGCCGATGCAAAAAGTGTAAATGGCAATATTTCAGCCGACCGAAGACATAGGTATAGATGATGGTGGAGATTTAAATATGAACTGACGATCTTTTAGCCGATATAGAATTTAAATAAAGTTTAACGATATTTCAGCCGATGCAAAATAATGTAAACGCCGATATTTCAGTCGATTGCAGGACGTAAGTAAAAGTGGCGATATTTCGGCCATGCAAGATGTAGGTAAAGGTGGCGATATTTCAGCCATGCAAGAAAGATAAGGTGGTGATATTTCAGCCATGCAAGTGGAGGTAGAGCTCGGCCTCGAAAGGCAGAAATATAGACTTATGCAGATAATGCAGGATGGAGACAACGCTTAGTCTCGGAAGGCAGAAAGGTAGCCTTATGCAATGAAGAAAATGTAGATGGAGACATCGCTTAGTCTCGAAAGGCAGAAATATAGACTTATGCAGATAATGCAGGATGGAGACAACGCTTAGTCTCGGAAGGCAGAAAGGTAGCCTTATGCAATGAAGAAAATATAGATGGAGACAATGCTTAGTCTCGGAAGGCAGAAAGGCAGCCTTATGCAATTCAGATAATGCAGATGGAGACAACGCTTAGTCTCGGAAGACAGAAAGGTAGCCTTGTGCAATGCAGGAAATGTAGATGGAGACAACGGTTAGTCTCGGAAGGCAAAAAGGTAGCCTTATGCAATGCAGGAAATGTAGATGGAGACATCGCTTAGTCTCGAAAGGCAGAAAGGTAGCCTTATGCAATAAGATAAAAGCGAATAGTGAGAAAAAATTCTTAGCTGATAGCTGATTGTGATATTGTGGCTGCTGGGGCCATTGCGTGCGGATAGCAAATGCGAATAGGCGCGATGGTTTAATGCGATTGCGTGACATGTTTGGTAACTTTATGACTTGGGTGCCTGCATCCAAAGAAAATCGTGAGTTTTGTAAAGGGGAAAGGTTAGTTCGTTTTCCCATGTCATAGGGGTAGCGTTGCTAAACAGCAGCTATCATAGTTATGCATGATTTAACAAATATAACGTAAGTAAAAAACATAGTTTTGTTTAGATGAACCAACGTCTGCAATGCAGTTCAGAGCACTACAACCTCTCTTGCTCCAGAATTTTGAGGGTCCTTCTCAAAATTCTGCCCCAGTTTACTGGGCTGGCACTTCTGACGGCTGTGCTGAACGAATGCAAGATCGACTTCGGAATTTTAAGGGTCTTCTTCAAAATTCTGCCCCAGTTTACTGAGATGACATCCTTGATGATGAGTGGCTGAAGACTAACTTCGGAATTTTGAGGGTCCTCCTCAAAATTTGGCCCCAGTTCCAATAATAGGGGGGAAATAAAATGCTTATTAAATTGTGACCGAACCCATAGGGCTGCCTACGTATCCCCTCTTAAATGGAAATCAGGTCAGGCGTAGTTCAAATTACATCATAAATAAATCATAGGTGATTACACATAATATCGTTTCACTGCATCTGAGTTGATTGGCTTTGGCCAGACTTCTCTGTCCATTTCTACAAGAATAAGGGCTCCCCCAGTCAAAACCCGGTGAACCATGTACGGACCTTGCCAGTTGGGAGAGAATTTCCCCTTGGCTTCATCTTGATGCGGGAATATCTTCTTCAACACCAGCTGCCCCGGTATAAACTTCCTTGGCCTAACTCTTTTGTTGAAGGCTCTGGACATTCTGTTTTGATACAACTGACCGTGGCACACTGCATTCATCCTTTTTCCATCTATAAGGGCTAACTACTCATAGCGACCCTTTACCCATTCTGCGTCGTCCAACTCTGCTTCTTGTATGATCCTCAAGGAAGGAATTTCTACCTCGGTGAAAATGACCGCCTCTGTACCATAAACTAACATGTAGGGAGTTGCCCCGATTGATGTGCGGACCGTGGTACGGTATCCTAGCAAGGCAAATGCTAACTTTTCATGCCATTGTTTATGACTTTCGACCATCTTCCTTAGTATCTTCTTGATATTCTTGTTGGCTGCCTCTACAGCTCTATTCATCTGAGGCCTGTAGGCTGTAGAGTTCTTGTGTTTGATCTTGAATGCCTCACACATTCCTTTCATCAAGTCGCTATTGATATTGGAACCTTTGTCAGTGATGATTGATTCCGGAACCCCGAATCGGCAAACAATACGATTACGGACAAAGTCTGCCACAACTTTTTTAGTCACTGCTTTGTATGATGCTTCCTCAACCCATTTAGTAAACTAATCGATTGCCACCAGGATAAATCTGTGCCCATTTGATGCGGCGGGCTCGATAGGTCCGATGACATCCATTCCCCAGGCGGCGAATGACCATGGTGATCTTGTTGCAGTAAGCTCGTTTGGAAGCACCTTTATCATATCTGCATGTATCTGACAGCACTGGAACTTGCGAACATACTGGATACAGTCTGTTTCCATAGTCATCCAAAAATAACCTGCTCAGAGTATCTTCTTTGCTAAGACAAAACCATTCATGTGTGGCCCGCAGGTCCCTGCGTGCACTTCGTCTAATAGTCTGGTTGCTTCTTTTGCTTAGACACATATTAACAAACCCAAATCGGGAGTCCTCCTATACAGTATTCCCCCATTGTGAAAGAAATTATTGGATAATCTCCGAAGTATGCATTTCTAAGTGGCGTTGGCAAGTTCTGGATACTCCCTTGCGGTCAAGTACCTTTTGATGTCGTGGAACCATGGTTTTTCGTCTGCTTCTTCCTTAACGTGAGCACAATAAGCTGGCTGATCATAAATCCTCACTGGGATGGGATCAATGAAATTCGTATCTGGATGCTGGATCATGGATGATAAAGTGTCTAATGCTTCAGCGAACTCGTTTGGACCCTGAGGACATGCTGAAATTCCGTCTTTATGAATCTTTTCTTCAACTCCTATATGTGATGCAAATAGGGAAGTATCTTGGAGTTTTTGGTGTCCCATTCTCCTCGAACCTGATGTATGAGCAGGTTTGAGTCCTCGATCACTAGCAGCTCTTGAATGTTCATGTCAATGCCCATCTTGAGTCCCAGGATGCAAGCTTCATATTCAGCCATGTTGTTTGTGCAAGGGAACCTGAGCTTGGCAGATACGGGGTAATGCTGGCCGGTTTCTGATACTAGGACTGCCCATATGACGACTCCTTTAAAATTTGTGGCTCCGTCGAAAAACAACCTCCAACCATCGTAGGATTCTGCAATATCTTCTCCTACAAACGATACTTCCTCTTCAGGAAAATAAGTTTTCAGTGGTTCGTATTCTCCGCCGAAAGGATTCTCAGCAAGGTGATTTGCTATGGCTTGGCCCTTGATTACTTTTTGAGTCACGTAAACAATGTTGAACTCACTCAACAAGATTTGCCACTTGGCGAGCTTGCCAGTAGGCATGGGCTTCTGGAAAATATATTTTAGCGGGTCCATCCTGGATATGAGATAGGTAGTGTAGGCACAGAAATAATGCCTTATTTTGAGCTACCCAAGTCAGAGCACAACAGGTGCGTTCTAATAGAGAATACCGGGCCTCGTACAGGGTGAACTTCTTGCTGAGATAATAGATAGCTTGCTCATTTCTCCCCGTTTCATCATGTTGTCCCAGGACACAACCAAATGCTACATCCAATACCGCAAGGTAAAGTAATAGAGGTCTTCCTAGATCGGGAGGAACCAAGACTGGCAGCGTTGATAGGTATTCCTTGATTCTGTCAAAGGCTTTCTGATAATCGTCGGTCCATCTAGTAGCAGCATCTTTCTTTAGCATTTTAAAGATGGGTTCACAAATGACTGTGGACTGAGCTATGAACCGGCTGATATAGTTGAGTCTCC
>MU735624.1:81345-122043 GCA_026770625.1 Nicotiana glauca
TGGCATTGAAATGATAAAGCAGTAAGGAAAATAGTTAAATGAAAGGAAAGACATGAAGAGCCAAGTTAGTTTTTCACGATGAAATAATTAAAAGGAAATAAATAAAGGTAATTAAAGAAATAAAGAAGTCACAAATAACATGTAGTGGTAAAAAGCCTAAAGAAATCCCCAGCAGAGTTGCCATGCTGTCGACGCCCCCTTTTTTTTCCTAAAGCGGAATCGGGTTCACGACGTTCGGGAAGACAACTCTTTTCCCACTTTGGGAATTGTTTTTTTTTTTTAGAGTTTGGAGAGTCGCCACCTAATGATCATAGTGCATTAGGACACTTCTAGAAAAAATTAAAGATGAAGACCAGAGTTTTGGGTAAAGGCTCTAAATTAACTCGAGGGGAAGGTGTTAGGCACCCCTCAAGATCCACTAGTGTGGTTCCCGGCCATGCTACAATTGTGACTTTAAATGCAAGTGCAAATAAACAAGTACAAGAAGCACAAAAGGTTAAAAATGCTTAATTTTAGAAAGGAGCAGTTTGGTAAAAAATGTGCAAATATAGGGAAGAAGTCAAGTACTTAGTGTGAACAAACCGAAAATCATGTGAGAAACAGAAATTGAAAGTGCAATAGTTTTCAAGGTTCAGAAAGAATTTTTAAACTAATAAAGAGGGAGGAGGGATTCCTAGGTTTATACATTACATGGATCATTCGCCCAACACTAGTACCCAATTGTACGCGGAGTGTTATCGTTTAATCATCATCTCCATGTCTACCCTTCCCACCCCGTTAAGGTATAAAAGCGCGGAACGGTATCATTTACTTATCGCATGCTACTACCCGTCCCGATCCTATCTGTCCCGGGGTATTAGGACTTCTAATACTAGAGGGGAAAGAAAGGGATGGAGGCCTTTATGGAGTTTAAAGGATAAAATTCTAGCTCGACATTCAAAACAAGTATCAAATAAAAAGGTAGATCAAAAAAGAAAACAAGGCTCAAATTAACCCCAGAAGTCAAACGATCATTTAGTTTAGCATGTCTTGACAAATACTGATTTGGTCTTAGATTAAAATTAAACAGCGAGCGTACTAGTTCAACACATGCATTTAGACAGAAAGTTTGCATTAGGCCACTCTGATACAGTTGTCAAGGACTGACCCAATTCATTAGTTAGCCAACCCTTTGTCTATGTGTTGAATAATTAATAGGTGTAAGATCTATTAATTCCAGGAAAAGATGCAAAGAGTTACCAGTAGTTTCAGAAAAGATGCAAGTTGATTTTAGAGAAAAGAGGCATCAGTTTTAACAAAGAGGAAAGATGCAAACTGCTTTTCGAAAAAAGAATTACCAGTTGTTTCAGAAAAGATACAGGCCATATCAAAAGGTTTACAAGCTTCAGGAAAATGCAGATTAATTATTAGAAAGTGTTTACCAATTTTACTAAAGATAGATACGAGTTTCAGCGTTTGGTTCTATTTTAGAAACGAATGAGGCTATTAAGGACGAGATTTCCTATAGGCATGCTTTCTGTAAATTTGCTAATTTTAACACCCTTTCATGACATTAATAGGAGTCTTATACACACAATGTCCATATGCAACTTTGTTATTAAGCCTATAAACGGTTTGCCTAATGACATTTGTGTATGCAGAAATGCAAGAGCCTATAGACATTATCTCTATGTGTGTAATTACAGAAACATGAGTGTTAAATCCTATAAGCATGCTTTCTAGGTGATTTTGTGGTAAAGTTAAGCATTAAATCCTATAGGAATGGTCTCTATGTGAATGAATCGGTATTAAAGACCTTATAGGCATGATTTCTATATTGATAAAAAATAAAATCCTAAGTCATGATTTTTACCCCTTGGATGCAAGAAAAGTAAAGACCCATCCCACACCCTTTTAATATAATCCCCGAGTTTCAGATTCAAAGAATCCAGTTCAGGATCATAGACAACAATATTGGAGTGCTGTTATGCCCTGAACGACAACTCACACACAAAGGGTAAAGGGTAAGGGAATTCATAAAGTATCAAGTTCATGACAAACAACTGATTTAAATACATAATTTAAATACTGAACTATAAAGGAAATGGGGGGAAACATGTGACAATATGCTAGAAACAAATGGGCAGAATTAAAACACATTGTTGTTGAGGCATGTAAACTAATTGAGACATACCAGTATAGAAGCAAAAGAGTGCAGAAGAAAGCAAACACAGTCCACAGCAATGCAAATATCAGAAATAGAGAGAGTATATGTGAAGGTGAATTGTGAACTCAAATTGTTCTGTGTTCGTGTGTTCAAAGAGAAGGGAAGAGAGTATTTATAGTGTAAAAACAGGCAGAAAATAAGGTAAGGATTGCAGTTCTGCAATAATTAGGGGAACAAGTATCAATTAGAATTAAACAATATCAAAGACTTCCCTTATTTGAGGAATTAAAAATCAAACGGTAACATGCAAGTGCTAAACAAGGAAAGAGATCACATAGGCTGACTATGACTAATAAGGAAGTATTTCAAGCATAGTACAGGTACATAGTAGGTAATAGAGGCTAGGTTCATCAGACTCTAATCAAGGGAAGGTCTATAAGAACCCAATACCAATATAATCAAGGTAATGGAATCAATCACCTTGAATAGGAAAGGCAGGGGTCGAGATTTCAAGGCAAGCATTCAAATAGGTCTGAGAAGCAGGGAAATCAGTACAATAAGTAAAGAATCAATCACAAGAATGCAATCAGAATCACTCAAAGTGATTTAAAGTCAGCCCATAATTAAGGGCTACTTTGAGAGGGAAATTTAACATATAAAGGAATGCATAGCTTTAGGCATGTGAGGCTAAGTTGTGGCAAAATAATAGCATGTAGCAGTAACTAAAAGGCATGATAGTCAAGTTTCAGTGTTTAACAATAGAGAAAAGATTCAGAAGCATGCAAAGAACTCATAACCAAAAAACATTCAAGAGAATGGAAGCACACTGCAATTTCAACGAACGAGTTGCACAGACAAAAAGAGATTGAATAGTCCCCAAAGAAACTAGGGTTTTTGCTTATGCTGAATCAGATATAGGAGAGGGTAAATCAAGTGAATAACAAACAGAAACTCAAACAAGATCCCAAAATTAGGGCTTTTAGCATGCTAATTCAAATAAAAAATAAGGTGAATCAAACCACCACTAACAAACAGACCAGGAAACTCAAACAAAATCCCCAATAAAATTAGGGTTTTCAACATGCGAGTTCAGATACAAGATAATACAAAAAACACAGTAAAAACATGTCGAGATTCAGAGAAGAGATGTTCGAGATAAAATAATATGAAACCCTAGTTGAGAAAAATAGAGTTTCTGAAAGCAAACATTAAAGAATCTTTGAGAAAAATGCATAGAAGGTTCACACACACATAGATCCAGAACAGATCTAAAATAAATCGAAGGAATCTCAGAGATTAGGGTTTCATAAGAAACCCAAGAGATGAGATAGGCTTTGGAAACCATTAATCTGAGCAGAGAAATCGAAGATCGAACTCGAATGGCCGTGGCTGGCTGGACAGAGGTTAAAGATGACCGGAGAAAAGCTATTGAGTGAAGCTTGGTCGAGACCTTTTCATGATCTGGTCATAGGACCTTAGAGATGAGACCATTGAAGCCATGAGAGGATGGTGTAGGCTCCGATGAATCTGGGGAGCCATGGATTAGGGTTTTAATGGGAGGCGGCGGCTAGGGTTCTGAGAGAGCTCGAGAGATGAGAGCGTTTGAGAGTGGCAGATTGGGAAAATGAGATAGGGTTAGGCGGTTGTGTGAAATTAAAAAGGTAAGAAGTAACGGTGGCCGTTGATCTAAATGATCAACGGTCGAGATTTAAAAGGGATATGGGTTGGGTCGGTTCAATATGTACTGGGTCGGGTAGGCATGTTAATTGGACTGGGTAATTGGATTTCAAATTGGGGCTGAAATGGGGTGCCAAATTGGCTAAAATTGAAATGCAATAAGGCTAAATAGTAAATAGCCAATTTTTCCCTTTTAATTTTGTAAAAATAGTAATACTAATTTTAAAAATAAATTAAATATACTGGATAAATAAGTATTATACAAATATTAATTAAAAAATGCTGGAATTAATTTTATAAATATAAAATGTCGTAAATTACAAGATAGGCTATAATTGCAATTATATGCAATTTAGCTTTAAAATACCAAAAACAAATTGTAAAAAATATGAGAAAATTACTTTAATTATATTTAGGTGTAAATGTGAAAATAAAATGAATTATTCACCAGAAATAATAATTTTGGGAATAATTATTGTATTTAGTTGTGTAAAATAGGCAATAAATTGGTCTAAAAAATCATTAAAAATGTCCAAACTCTTGGATGTGCTTATATATGCACCAATATGCTATTTCGAAAATATCTGGGTATAAAAATACTTAGGGAAATATTGGGTATCAACATTCTACCTCTTCAAAATCCCTGTATTTTTAATTCTCTCTGTTATCTCTCTATGTTCTCCCTTTTTTTTTTGGATTTTTCAGACTCTCTTTTAAATATCTTTTTTTGGACTCTCTCTTGTGTTCTATCTTTTCAATATTTTAGAGTATTTCTTCTCTATGTCTCTCTATCCCTTTTGTGTCAATATCTGTCCTTTTAAATAGGCATTCAACCTAGTGCCTTTACCACTATCAACTTATCCTTTTAATTTTTAATTATCCACTCACCTAGTGCTTTTAATTAATTCAGTAGTGCATTTTCTAGACCCTATTATTTGTTAGCAGACCCCTAATTAGTTAGGTAAATATTTTCCTTATTCAACAATCTCTACATTACCCCTTAACACCCCTGTTGATTACCTCCTAAAGCTCTAAATTATTATAAACAAGACAAACGATTCTCTAAAACAGACTCATCATGCTATCAGAATTGAAATTAGCAAGAAACAGTCAATGAACAAACCTATTTGATATTCGACCTTTGAAACAATTAACACAATCATTTTAACGAGGAGCAAAAACACCATGAAACACTAACATGCTGATTAAAACACAAGTTAACTGATTTGCTTAAATCCTAAAATGAAAAACTAGAAGTCTAATGATTCAGATGGAAAGTGCAAACATTAATGATTAACTACAGAGTTTAATTAACAGACCTAAAATCAGAAAACAAAACAAGCAAAACCAACTAAATTGAACAGCAAAACTAAAATTAACAGAAATACGAATAGATAAACTAACCTAAATCAAAGAAATTGGGTTCGAAGCTAATCGTAACTTTAATCAGAAAATGGACCAATCAAAATACATGTAGAAGAAAAAAAGAAGAGGCAGAGGTGAAACAAATTTAAAGATGAACAGAAAAATATAAAAAGGGAACTCACCGGCTAAACTTGAAATTACCATTTATACTCTGATTCACCCGAAACTGATGTTAATCATTTGTTCTTTGTCAAGAACAAATGAGCAACATCGGTTTTGTAGTGAATCGACCTTCTAATCATGAAAAACTAGGGTCTTGGATCGATGCATGCCATCAGGTTCAATGGAAATTGATTTTGAACTTTTAGGGTTCAAACTTAGATTTAAAATTCGACGAGTTCTGGTTAGATTCGAAGGAAACCAATGATGGATTTGGTATGAAGGAGTTATGAGAGTTATGTGGTGTTGATTTGGGGTCAACTAGGTAAGCTAGTGTTCGGGGGTGTTGGGACCGGACATGCTTCGATTGAAGATTCAAGAAGTCCTAGTGTGATTCGAGGGAAACTAGCTACAGATTGGGGAAGAGGGGTCGAAGAGGGTCTTGTGGTGTTATTTTCACGGCGATTAGACCACCGAAATTGCCGTGAGGTGATTTCCGATGGAGGAATAAGGCATAGTGAGGCGGCGTTAGGTCAGGGCCTCTAAAGCTTGTGAGAGACGAGATGTGGGGGTGGGGGGTTTCTAAGGGGGGCTGGGGTACGTTAGGGACTTATATACTAGGGGGGATCGAATCCAAGCCGTTCAATCAAATGAGATTAACGCCTTGGATCAATCAACTAACAGGAACGACATCGTTTGTTTGGTTAGAGACTGGGTCGGTCTTGGATGAAACGGGTCGGATTCGATCTGGCGGGTAAGGGTTTTGTATGTTGACCGTAGGATGAAGAAGGGTGAAAGGCTCAGATCATTTTTCTTGAAACGACGTAACTCTACTTCCATACTGCGTCGTTTCAAAGGTTTGGGCAACTGATCTCTTGGACCGAGTTATTGCACGGATTTTGGACCAATTTTGCCGGGTTTTGGGTTAATTTGATTGGTCTTGAAGGTTTTGGCCCAAATCCGGGTCCTCTTTATTTCCCTCAATTTTCTTTTTCAAAAACTAAAACTAAAATCCTAAATTAAATTATAAAGCCAAATTACCGTATCAAAAGTACTAATTAACTCTCAAATAATTAAAATAACAAATTAAAAAAAGTCACAAAACTTGACATTAAACACTAAAAATACACAAATACGTTATTTTTTAAATTTTTTCAGTTTTTGTAAAACAATTAATTTACTATTTAATTAAAAAATATAAAGTCAAATCCTAAATGCAATATATATATATATATACACACACAAAAAATGATCATGCATAGACCAATGCAAACACTAACAGAAAATATCATTAAAATCCACAACATTGCACACAAAGAAAAAATTATTTTATTTTAAATTTGTGGGAGTAATTCGTGTGAGGTAAAAATCACGTGTTCACAACAGTCACTACATGCCTCTTTGCTAGCACATTACTCCTTATGTTACTACAACTTTCATTTAATGCCACACGAAACTGCAGCAAACAGTGTGACCTTAAATGTTCAACTGAAGGTCTAGACTCCTCACAATCACATGAGGACAGGGGTACTAATACATCAAGTTTATCCCATAAATTCTTTATTTTAGAGTAATAAGTAGTTACTGAGTCATTGCCTTGTCTCAATGTTGCTATGGCTATCCAAAGGTGATAAATTCTAGTCAAATCGGATCTATCAAACCTCTCTTGGAAATCGCTCCAGACTTTTCTCACATTTGGAGCATAAACAATTCTTGACATCAATTCACTCGATACAGTGCTTCCTATCCACAACAAAACAAATGCATTGCATTTTTACCACTATTCTGCCAATTCACCTCTATACGTGCTCTTCACATAAGTTCTGTTCACAAACCCTAGTTTATTCTTTCCCTAGAGTGCCAATTTTATCTCCCTGCTCCATAACGTGTAATTTTTGGGCCCTCTGAGCTTAAGCGATATTAGGACAAGTCCGGGAGAATCTGAGGATTGCAAAAATAGCGGATGTTTGTGATCTAGTGAGACGACCTCATTTCATGCCATAGCTGATTAGATCGGAGTTCCGACGAGCTTCGATTCTTCAAATTTCTTCCTAGTTCTTATGAATTTACGATCTTCACTCTGATACCATGATAAATTCAACTCAAATCATCAGTAATAGTACAAATTCAAACGAAATAGTATCGAAGGAGAAGGAGAGAAGAAATGTAGAGATGCAGAAATGAGATGAAGAAGATGAGATGGTTCTTTCTTATGTGTTCATTATACGTGAGTGGTCCCCTTTTATAAACTATATAACCGACTCCAACTAACTCCTCATTCCTATTTACACTTTAGTCCCTCAACTAGTTACAAGTATATCTCAATCTAATATATACAATAATAATATCTACTATTTTTTTAATACCTATTTCTTAAATTGCATCTTACTAAGAAGATGAAACTCACTACTACGCATCTTACTAAGAAGATGAAACTCACTCACTACTACAGTAATAGAACATGAGTATATAACAAAGATGAAACTCACTCACTACTACGGTAATAGAACATGAGTATATGACAAACTTCAATTAGAATGGAGTATGTGAGAGCTATACTTTTCCTATTCCAAGTTTTCTCTTCCCCAAAAATAACTCAAATGTGTTAATTGAAATCCATTTTTTACACTAACGATTAAGTGGACCTTAAAAATGATAACTCTCCCTATCAAGCATGATATGGCTGTTAGGATTGGAAAAAATTAGGTGTCATGCGGAAGCTAGTTAAGCAAATCTTGAATAGCGATAAAATCAAATAACAAAAGAGATACAAACATTTAACGTAATTTTACGTCCACGAGTGGAGATGAGCAATCCACTATAATAAAAGAGAGTACAAAAATATTGAGAGAACAACCTCACAAAGAGGCAAACATAAGTGACACACTAACACTTGGCCCGTAAAGTTCTCCCCCTAAACACGAATCTGAAACCCCTTATGGATACATTGTAGATGTTGTTGAATGAGAAGGAAGGGTACTCAATTTATAAAAGTCTAAATATTTTCCTACAAAGAAAAGGTACTAGCCAAATATGAGAGATTTTTGATTTCCTACTACAAGAAGGAAAACTCAATTATGGTAAATGTGTTTCCATTTTTTTCGAATGATAGGAAAACCAAATATGAAAAGAAAATCAGGACAATACCTAACAATTCTCCCCCTTGACCTGATTTTTCTGACAAAATAAACTTGATCCACCTTCATCACATAACCTTCAACATGTCGTATCTCCAAACCGCCACGGCAAAGTTTGTCTCAACGTGCGTAGTACTCCGATCAAATTTCTCAGACAAAACACATGATTATTGTCATATAAGTTGCGATAAGAACAGAACCCGCCAAGATAAACCTCTCTTGAACCTTACTCTAATACTACTTGTTCAGATCGAAAAAGGTTAGGTGTCATGCTGAAGCAAGTAAAGTAAATTTTGAACGACGATAAATCAGATAACAAAAGAGAAATATACCAAAAGAGGCACAAACATTTAACGTGGTTTCTGATCCTGTGGTTTTTACCTTCGATTTGAAGGGGTTTCCATGTTAGAATTTGGTGTTTTGTATCTTGTTTATTTCGGGTTTGCCTCTTTCTCGACATAACAAATGGTATCAAAGCCTTGGTTCTTTATTCGGATTTTTACGGAATGGAGGTGAATATGAGCAAGATGGTATATTTGAATGGGAGCAATTATAATATTTGGAGAAGAAAGTGAAAGATTTATTGTTGTGAAGAATATGCATTAACCCGTTTTTACAGATCATAAACCCGAGAGTATATCGTATAAAGAATGGGTTTTCGAGCACCAACAAGTATGTGGATATATACGACATTCTGTGAAAGATAATGTTCACAGCCATATTGTGAATAACACATGCGAGATCAATGTGGGAAAAGCTAGAAACTCTTTATGCTTCAAAAACTGGGGACAATAAGTTGTTCCTGCTAAAGCAATTGATGACCTTTAAATAAAACAAGGGCAGTCCTATCCTTGATCATATAAATAATTTTGACGGTGACCTTGATCAGCTGTCTGAAATGGGAGTTAATTTTGATGATGACATACAAGGACATTGGCTTCTTAATACTGTGCCAGACTCTTGGGAAACTCTTCATATTTCTTTGACAAATTCAACTCCTGGTGCTAAGGTGACAATGAAATATGCTAAGAGTAATGTGTTGAATGAGGAAGTAAGGAGAAAATCTCAATATTCGTCCTCACAAGCAGATATTTTGGTCATAGAAGACAGGGGGAGAGATAGAACAAGTGGTTCGAGAAATAGAGGTAAAAGCGGAAGTAAGTCAATATCCAAATACCTTAATATTATTATATGCAACCAATGTGGCAAGAAATGACATATCAAAAGATTTTGCCACAAGTGGAAGCAAGACATTAGAGAAAGAAAGAAAGTATCATAGGATAAGAATGGTTGTGGAAGAGAAATTATTTAAGGCTGAGAAGATACACACTGATGAAAATCCTTCGGATATGTTGACAAAAGTAGTGGTTGCAGATAATTATGCGTTTTATAAAAAATTAACAGGTATGAAGCCTGTCAATAGTTCTTCACTTGAAGACATATTTGGCTCCTTGGCTGGAGGGGGAGTCTGTTGGACAAATAGTGAACTATTTTTACCCTCAATGGATATGATTCAAATTCATTAAACTAAAGCTCGACTCGTGCATGTTGCAGGAAAAACGAATTATTAAAATGGATCCCATAGAGTTCCTGATTATCACTGCCCGGCCTGTTGTAATGCTGATTTTGTAGTTAATATATACAAATATTGACCTTAAGTATTTAAAATAACCTATGGAAAAAATTGTTTGATGAGTATTTCAACCTAATTAGTAACCTTTATTCAAAAAATATAGTTATTTCAAGTGAAATTTATGTCTGTACACAAATTCAACTTCCAAAGTGCGGTATTCTCTGCAAACATAAAATTCTAAATTTGTATTTGAAACTAGCACATTAAGATTATCAGCGAGAGTAAATCACAATATTCATCGCCACAATTCTTTAGTATTATTTCGTTTTTCCAACTATTTTTTAACTTTGCAATACAATTTGAATTAAAAGGGAAAAAAGGAATAGGAGAAAATACTTGTTCGTATTTGTTATTTAATTTTCAGAATCCATAATATTGATTATTCATGGACAAATGATAAACTGATGAGGAGGAAAATATATTTAATGATGTAATTGTTACTTTAGTGCATTTAATTTTATAAGGGAATAAAAAGGAGCAAGAGAAAAACTTATTCGCAGACGTTGGTATTTGCATGAAATTACATTAATTGTATTATTAATGGATAAATGACGATATGTTATCTAACTATGGCTAAATGATAGAGTTTATGCAAACATTAGTGCATGAATATTGAATGGATGGAGTGGAGCTAGCCCGTAACGAAATAAGCAAACAGTCACACATGCAGCTAAAAGAACGTTCCTTTTTTTCTTCTTCTTCTTCCTTCCTTTTTCAACATTTCTCTTTCTATCTATATAATCACTCCGTCAAATTCCATTGAAATATTAAAACAGGGGAAAAAAATTCATAAAAATTATATATATAGAGCTGATTGAGAAAAGAGAAGGTTTGGAATTGCTGTGCTAGCTCTCTCCCTCTCTTTCTTGGTTCTTGTTTTGTTCTTTCACAAATTATATAAGAGAGGGAGAAACCAAGCCAAGCTTCTTTCATTCTCTTCCTTCTTTATCAATATTCCTCTTACGTTACATATATGTATATGTATAACAGGTACATACTCTTTAATTTTTGCTTCCTTTTTCTATTTCCTGCATATGCTTAAACACATGGATGCATTGGCGGAGGCATAAATACATACAACGAAATTCAAAAAATGTTTTGGAATTTCAACACATAATACGTAAACTTGTGGTGGAAAGCAAATTTTGAATTTCCTTTGGCACAATACACAAGAATTTTCTCGTATGTCAAAGGAATTCACCGGTTTATACGTAATAAAAAAAATTGCCCTATTTGCACAATGGAATATTTAGCTATAAGTGATCCAATTGAACCCTCTTGCCATCACCTAGTTCCGACCGTGCATGCATGTGTGTGTGTATTATTTTTGGGTTACAACTTTGCATTTTGGATCACACTCGTCACCTAGGTTATATAGAATGTTTTCGGGTATGTATTCAAGTGATCATTCTAAGTATTCGGTATGAGTAGATTATGTATTTTTACTATTTGTTTGTACAACAACAATAATGCCTATATCTCAAGCTAGTTAATTAGTTAGGGTATACATATTCTTTCAACTCGTGTAGCTTCATTTAAAACTGTCTCAATTCAATATTTAAAAAAATTCACAAAATATACACATAGTTATCGGAGCCGTTAGATATGAATACATCAAGGAGATAATTGAATCACTTATGTAACATAACTCCAGAGAGTCAGCCGCTTTGGTACGGATAGAAAAAGATTGCAGTCAGTTCGATAATAATTAAGTGATATTGCTTCTTCAGTCCTGAACTGGGAAAATATTCCTCAAATATTAAACAACTCTTTTTCTATCTTTGATCAAATTTTTATTTTGAAAATTATGAAACGAATTTTGAAGATGGGGAGGAATAAGGAGCATGAGAAAGGACAATAATAGGATGTCATTTCTCGTATGAATGGGTTAGGTATATATATATATAGAAGTAAAGACAGATTTACATTGACTCAAGCGGTGCTATAGGATACTGCTTCATTAAAATTTTTAAACCAAATTTGTAATAATAAATTATAAGCAAAACTAGATGTTGGTATAAATATAAAAAATAACACCACTAGTAACAAAACACTTTGTTGGCTTGCTGGTGAAGCGATTCATCTCTCTTTGAAAGGTTGGGGGTTTTATAAAAAAAGAAGCATAAACACTTGAGGTAGAATATGTTCCTTAGGCACAAAAATTTATTTGAAATCAAATGGATGATGAGCTTTTGAGTGGTAAATTGGTGCCTTATGTAGCAAAAGAAAATTTAGTAATTTCTAGTGAGGTTATTTTTGATACATTTTAGAAAATGAAATTCGTTGAGGAGAGTTGTATAATGTGCTTGAATTGTGTTTTCTTGATATGATTTGAATTGTTAATTTGTTTTTAAATATGATGTAATTATTCACTTCTTTGAGTGTTGAAACCACTTATGAAATACACTATGTATGCCACTAGATGGAAGTTCTTGGCACTAAATATATTGTACTTTTGACATTATGGATGCAGAATTTATTATTTGTTGAAATTTTAGTGTGGGTTTAATATTGAGTTTACTTGAAATCATTAACTATAAGCTGCATCTGCATCTGCATCTGCATCTGGGCTCTTTATGCTTCTTAATTACATGTGACATATAAGTTTCTCTGTTACTAAACCTGAAAAAATCTATTTCTATCCTATCTCTATGAATTTCATTATGTTGTTGAATATTTGGGCACTACTAAATCAATACTAATTCAAGTTGATTTATACTTAATGCTACTTTGCAGGTTCTGTTGGCGTGTGCCGTACAATTTTGGAACTTTTATGTAGATTTTAAAAACTATCTTTTTTTTTCTATGTTCGTTCTTCTGAAACTGGCCATGTATAGACTGTACAGGTAGTTCAATGTGTTAGTACTCTAAGGTAAGGGTTTGTATTTAATTCAGAAAGGATAAAGTTTGAACTAAGTTATCAACTAGTCATTATGCCTCCATCTTGTTACAAGACTTGTATACAAAGACCTAGGATTGATTATAAGTTCTTGTTTTCATATGTTAACTTTCAAAATTCTATTGGGCAGAGGCGGAGTCAAGATTTTAGACCAGTGAGTCCAGAATATCATTGTATCCACTACTCTTTGTGACAATAGGTATGGAATTTGTATAAATGCGTGTTTTAAAAACTTTCGATACATTTATAGACTTTAGGTGTATGGGTGGATCACCTCCTACAATAATGAGAGATTTGAATTTTCTTTTGGTGAATTTATAGGTATCCGTTGGTTTTTCTGTTCCATTTGTAATTGGAATCTGGCATGGGACAGCAACAATTAGCAGAAGCTACATTTGTGAGCTGAGTTAGAAAAATGGGTGCTTGTGTATCAACTCCAGGCCATACAATCAAAGTAGAGAAGAGACATCGTCGTCGCCATAGAAAATTCCGTGCAAAGAATTTAATATCTCTTGCAGAAGGAACCAGGAGAAGAAAGAGTGATGTAGGACCACATATTGCTGTTAGTGAGTTTGTTAGAAGATCTGAAGTCTCCAGTTCCAAATACCATCTTACTCAGACTCAGTTGCAGTGGCATCATACTCAAACAGATGCTAATGGTTAGTTTTTCTTCTGAATCGTGTGGCTATAAGACTTTTGAAACTTGTGCTTTAATTGTGTGGCTATTAAAACTTGCAGTTCTTAGCCAAGAAGAAGCATGGTTTGACGCATACAGCAATGTTGAGTCTGACTCAGACGATGACGATGACTTTAGTAGCGTCCACGGAGGTAATGACTTCAGTAGTTTTCCTCTATTTTTTGGACCAACATATTACTTTTGTCTATAAGCAATGTCAATCCTTTCTCTGTGATAAATGAGCAATGTCCATGTCCTTATTTATACTCTTCAATTTTGTAGATCTTTTCCCTAAACCTGGACAAGTACTTCAATATGAAACATCGTCATGCTTTATGGATAGCAAACATAAGTACAAGGAGTACCACGAACGATATCTCAAGATCGATGGCAGTAGAACAGATAAGTTTTTGCTCAAAGATGGAGTTAATAGTCCAAAAGGACTTGCACTTATAGGTGGTCACGGCTATGAAGTTCCGTCCCTTGGGACGCATGAAGTCCTTGGCGCTCAAAGGAAGAGATTTTTGGACCGCGCTTATGGAAGTTTTAATAGTGTTAAAGAAGATAAATTTGGTATGCAGGAGAAAACTCAAGAGAATGTGCTCAAGACTGTCTTACCAAAGCTGGTTACTTCCTTGAGTTTCAATGAAAAGATTATTAGTTCATCAAATTCAGGTCAAGTTTCTCAAGTAAAGCAATCGACTATTAGGCTTTCTCTAAAGAGAACATCTGTGGATGGAAAAGAAGATAATAAATACTGTAAGTACCTTTCTACTTTCCATTTCAATATATCGAAAAATATGTTATTATGATAAATTTAAACATTGTTTTAATCTTGTAGGTTCATCGAAAAAATATCTTTATCGTCCCAAGGCCGGGCACCAAATTCCTTGTAAAAGTAGAGAAGAAAAGCTAACAGCAGGAAGTTGGTCAAAGATTGATCCGTCTAACTTTAAGCTCCGTAGTGATAGTTATTTCAGGTACACTTAAGTGAAATCTTATCCTTTCCAATTAATAAGTGTGATATAACTTGTAATGCATTATTCGTTATTCATGCATTTCTTGATTTTTATCACTTGAACTGCAGAGACAAGAGAAAATCACCAGCACCAAATGTGTCTCCTTATACTCCTATTGGTGTTGATTTATTTGTGTGTCCTAAAAAGATCAATCACATCGCACAACACCTTGTGCTTCCCTCTGTAAAAGGAGATGGGAAATTTCCTCCATTACTAATTGTTAATATTCAGGTATAAGTGTTGTCTCTGCCCCGGCCACGTCTTCTCAGATGAGTTTACATTATAACATCCTATTCTAATGAAATATTGTTCATATTTTGTTTCAGTTGCCTACTTATCCTGCTCCAATGTTCGTCGGTGATGCTGATGGTGAAGGCTTAAGCCTTGTATTATATTTCAAAATTTCTGAAACTTTTGATAAAGACATTTCTCCCCAGTTTCAGGACAGTATCAAGGTAATTTCATGTCAAATTTCTCTACTTTGCCTTAATTTTAATGTATATAATCTTATCTTTCGATACTCCATTATGGATAAACATTACCCCCGGTAGAAGATTATCCATTCCGGGTACAATAAGCTTATCATTTTGATACTCTGTTATGGATAAACATTACCCTTGGTAGAAGATTATCCATACCGGGAACAATAAGTTTATCCTTTCGATATTCTATTATGGATAAACATTACCCCGGTAGAAGATTATCCATATCGGGTACAATAAGCTTATCATTTCGATACTCCGTTATAGTTAAACATTAGCCCCAGTTGAAGATTATGTATATCTGGTACCAGGGGCGGAGCCACATTCACCCGAGGGGTGTCAACCGACACCCCTTCGTTGGAAAATTACACTGTTTAGTTTGATAATTTTTTTAAAAATATGTATATATACTATATAATGATACTCCTTGACTTCTTGGTGAGTTTGTTTTTTATATTTTAACTCCCCTTAATGAAAATACTGGCTCCGCCACTGTCTGGTACAACAACAACTTACACAGCAACTTGCAGTTGCACAACGACTTTCTTCTATAAATAGAGGAAATTTCAGTTTATTATATACATAAGTTTGGAGTTGAATAATATATCAATTTCTCTCTATACTTGTCTTTAGCTTATTTACTTTACAGTCGTTATTTTATAACACGTTATTCGTATGACAGAGCTTAGTTGAGGATGATATGGAAAAGGTAAAAGGATTTGCAAGAGAATCATCTGTTCCTTTTAGAGAGAGGTTGAAGATTATGGTTGGGGTGGTTAATCCAGATGAGCTTGTTTCTAATGCAACTGAAAGTAAGCTTTTAAATGCTTACAACGAGAAGCCTGTGCTTTCGCGCCCTCAACACAGCTTTTATCAGGTGGATCCTCTATCCTTTGGATTTAGAGTTTAAGCTTTATGCACTGACGTTGTAAAATCTTTGCTGTAATGGGACATGAACGCTAATGCTACGTTCATTTTCCGTTTATTTCAGGGTCCAAATTACTTCGAAATTGATCTTGACATTCATCGCTTCAGCTACATTGCAAGAAAAGGACTCGACTCTTTTAGGGAGCGTTTAGGATTTGGAATACTGGATCTTGGTCTAACAATTCAGGTTTCTCATCATTTTTTACTTACTATTTTTCAGTGTACCATCTAGAATTATCTGTTTGAGTGATTGATTGTGTAAATATTTTTTATACCGTCAATGAATGGAACTTTAACTTTTTCCTGAATTGTGCAGGCACAGAAGCCAGAAGAGCTACCAGAGAAAGTGCTTGGTTGTTTGAGATTGAACAAGATTGACTTTGTTGATAATGGCCAAATACCAACACTTATGTGTGTTGATGATTCATGTTCAGATTGATATTAATACTAGCACCTGCATCTATTATGGAGGAGTCTTCAAATTGTCCCCTTGTAATTAAGCAGTTCCAGCTTTCTATATATGACATAAAAGAATTCCATAAGAGGCGAAAAATATTTTATGTAATATGTGAAATACTACTTTATCATGTTAATACAACAATTTGGTAACACCCAAAAAAGTTTTGCTGATGAAATGTGAAAATGTCTTATATATAGTTTCTCCTCACTTGTCATGCATTCTGCCTTCCATATACTTTAGTGCTAGTTTGCTCCTACGAGATCCTTCATTTGTCTTGATATATCTTGTCGTTTGGCTGTGGTGTTGGAGCATTAATCTCAGCATAAAATCTGGCATAAAATAAGTATAGTGTTTGGTGGTCTCATAAGAAAAAAATAATCGCCTCATGACTAGCATTGTTTGGTTGATGATGTTAAATAATACCCATATTTTAAGTTATAAGATTATTCTGTGTAGAATAGAATATAAAATAATAATACATGCATTAGCAATATGAGATTAAATTATTTAAACCAACATACTCTTTTAAAGTAAGTAATTAATATATAACAATTCTTTCGTTATTAATCACGTTATAACAATTCCTTCATTATTAATTGTATAATAATCCCAACATAACTAGTGTATTGGTGGGGAAAAAAGCATGACACATGGACCAACAACGAAGTGACAAGTGGCACTTATAATTGGGTCAATAAAGAAAAACAGAAAGGATGGATAAAACACCCACGATTTTTTATCAGATGAGGTACCAGATCTAACAGCTGGAAAAGAAGAAATAGGCACGAGTTAAATGAAGATTGTAAAAGGAGAAGATTCACGAATCTGTTATAAAATGGAAGTGGAATCAATATTAGCTTTGATTACGGGTGTTCCTCTATTATTACTGTAACCGTTACAATTAAATTTAGTAGCGGGCAATCAAGGTAATTAATATCGTTAACGAGCCAGGATTAAGTGGAAAACCATTATAATTATGTATCCTTATACAAGGACACATACCTCATTTGTACGATCATCATAATATCTCTAAATACATGCAATCAGTTTTTTATTTTATTTGGTTCAAGATTCCAATCCACAATTCTAGGGAAAATTAGCAATCAACAATAATCTTTCTTTCCTTATTATTTTAATTATTTAATTTATTTCTGCATTACCAAGAAAGTAAAATAATTTTGGCTATCAGTAACCTAGTTTTTCTTAATATTAGCTTTGACCATAAAATTATTTTTAGGTTAAGCAAATTGATTCCATTACCGAGAATCAGATAACCTGTTCACTTTCCAAAATTTATTTTTTAACAACAAAACATGTCTACTGCTAACGAAATTGACCAGGTGAATTAACAAGGTAGAACTCCATCACATCACACACCCACAGCTACTCCACAATATTTACGAGAAAGTTCATCTGAAAGGTCTGCTACTCGCATTGATGGGAAACAAGCGGGTGAACAAACCAACCAGCAAGATACTTGTAGCAGTTGATTGCACAACATGTAAATGATGCATGATGGCAGGCTAGGAACACGTATTTTAGCCGCATTCTGCACTCTAATTACTTCACTTTGAGCGTGTTTGAGCTTAAATGATAGTGATTTGCACTTAATACGTGTTTTATGCTTTGTAGGAGATGATTCTGAGTTAAAAAGATATTATGGAGCTAAATCGACTAATTGGAGGTTTGAAGTCTAAGTAAAAGCCAAGGAAGAAAATAGGGATCGCGTCCGAGACTTGTGGATTGGTTTTACATACAAAAGCTGGAAGAAAGAGCAAGGGTTATGATAGTTGTAAAAATTCCCCCTTGATTTTTCTTTGTGTCGTGGTTCTTTCTCAAGGATTTTGTTTGAATCGGGTGTAGTTAGTTTTATTTTTTAAGAATAGTAAAGTCTTGTGCTATGTATCAGATGGAGATGACTTTCCTTGACGTTGTTGTGCCTTGAGAGTAGTGAGTGCCTTAGTTGTGATGCCTAGGCTCAGTTCTTGACTCACAGATAAGTGTCTTAATTTGGTTGATTGTGACTTTGCTTAGCTACTTTTACTAGAGAGTCGAGATAGATCCGATCGTGAGTTATGTGTCATATGTGTGCGAGGTTGTTGGTAATATTCTTCCATGTCCGTTGATGTCTAAAACTTTCCCTATGTATTTGCAAAGTCAAATAGTAGTCTTGTTCAGTCTAGGAGGTGATATAGGAATTTCTTAATTGAGCCAGTTATATGATTTTACCTACCTAATTAATGAATATCTTAGTTAGCCCCGTTGAGCGTATATTTCTATTACTTTGGCAACCACACTACAAGCTTGACCCCTTTGTTTGAATTGTCTATCTGTTTGAACCTTTTACCTCTTGTGAGCACTTGAGTTTGTATGAGCTTGTAAAAGCTAAGTGGAGGTATGGTTAGGTTTTTGAGTGGAACTATTGAAAAAGGAGAAAGGTGCATTGTTTAAAAAAGTATGAGAGCCACATGTAAGGAATTGAAAAAAAAGTAGAAAGAAAAATCAATCAAACCTCTTAAAATAAGAAAAAAAGAGTGTGTTAGAAAAGAGAAAAAGTGATCCATTGCTAGTGGTAGTTCTCGTCTTGTTTGTGCTTAAAGATATGGGGAGCTTAATATTCTGAAGGTTGGGGTTTGGTCCAAAATATGTGTGGGGTTTAAATTATAAAATTGTATGTATTAAAGTAATAAAAGAGGTGTAGTCACTATATTCATATGTATCCTACCTGTCTCACAGCCTACATTACAACCAAAATTAAGCACTACTTGATCTTTGATTGAATGAGCTCAATTAGTAGAGTAGTACAATACCGGCAAACTTATAGTACATTCTCTTTGGTGCATGAATTTGATTTCTGAGAGTGAGTGAATTCTTTCTATCTTGAGTTCCTATTTGTTGTTGAATTTTATTGTGTGTGAAACTACTCTCTATTGTTTGTATGAGGGCACATGATTTGCGAAGGTAACGTAAAGTCTTTGACCTCTATGTCAGAGTAAGTGAACATTTTGTAAAAAATATATGGTGCTTTTGAGTCGAGTCATGAGGTTAGGATGTTACAATATGATGTTTAGTATATTTTAAATATTCTTGGCATGATGCGTTAGAGAAGTTGTCTAATGAAAAGGTCATTTCTATGTGAAGTGTAATTTGATTGCTCGAGAACGAGCAATGATTTAAGTGTAGGGCATTGATGGAGCTAAATTGACTAATAGAAGCTTTGAATTCTGAGTAAAAATCAAAGAATCAAACCAGGATCATATCCGGGACTTGTGGACCGAGGTTGCATATGAAAGTTGGAAGAAAGCGCAAGGGTTATGATAGTAGTACTAATGCTTCGCGCCATGTATAGCACAGTAAGGCGCATCAACGCAAAATGTGAGTCAGAAATTTTAGAAGTTTAGAGACTTGTAGTTTTTGGATCTGACATAGTGTGTGGCATCAGAACAGAAATTTATCAGACAAGCAAAATTCAGAGAGTTTACAACCGAGCAAAATACACTACTGCAATGCACACTGCATAGCACTATGCAATGCATGGTGTAAAAAGTTTGTAGGTTTTCCTATTTCGGCTCAAAGAGGGTAGTTTCATCTGGGTTCGTTCCTACTTGGTATAAATACACTGGAAACACGTTTTTGAAGGGACTTTTGACCTTAGAAGCTTTGGGAGAGCATTAGAGGCTACAAGACACGAGATTTCATCATCTCTCCATCAATTCAATATGGGAGATTGGATTGTAAAGTTAGATTTATGCTCTCTTATTCTTGAACTCTTTTTGTGATGACTTCCTCCATAATTATGGAGTAGTTTACCTTAGGGTTTGAAGTTATTTGGTGAATTGATTATTGTTTATAGATTTGATTACTGCTTAATTGCTTGAATTTATTGGAAAAGTTTTAACTCTAGTTGTGATTTTGTTCATTATCTTGCTTAATCAGAAGAGGAGCATAATATTGAATATTGTTATAACGCATTCCTTAATTTATTTTTGTACTTTTAAAGTAATCGAAAGAGCTTTGTGATCTACCTCTTAAAATAAGATTAAAAAAATATTCTAGAGAAGTTTCTCTTAGACCATTTTAACTAATATATTCTTGCAAGATTCACCACACCTCACATTAGTTTATTTGAAAGATTTAGATCTAATCGAGAGAGGAGTCTAAATCGGATGCATAAGCTAATCACCTATTGAATTCGTGAGAATCGATAGAACGCCAAGAGTGAAATATAGCAATATCATATCCAGAATCAAAACCTTGCACCTATCACGTCAAAATACTTGTTCCTCACATTGATAACGAACCAACCTTGCTAATCTCTGGTTTTTTGAAATCAATCCTCAATTGCTTTACTTTAGTAGTTAATCGTAGTTTATAACCATTACAAATCAAGTTTTGATCATCCTTAATATCGTTAATCTAGAAATTACTTGACCATTGTTTAAATCCAATCCCTATGGAGACAATAATTAATCTATACCATCTTTGGCTAGCGAGCATCAATTTCATGTTGTGTTTTGCGCTCGCCCAAGTACCGTGGGATTTTGTGAGTGGATTGACCAACGCTACACAAACTCTACCCCCAATAAATACCACTTTGGAAAATCCGCGTTCAGGGCGTGATAATTCTGAAAGTGGAGAAATACCAAACGAATCCATGATCAGATACACCGAATAATTTAAATTTACAAAATTTAGTATTAACTTTGCAGAAATAGCTCAAGGAGAAAAACGAACGTATAGAGAAAATACATGGCATGCCTTCAGTAATCAAGGGTGTGAATATTGGCAAATATTCGCAACAGCCCTGGAAGCCAAGTGAGCTTGTAAAATCTAAGTGGAGATATGGTCAGATATTTGAGTGGAACTATTGAAAAAGGAGAAAGGTGCATTTTTTGAAAAATTATGAGAGCCACATGTAAGGAATTGAAAAAAAGAAGAAAGAAAAATCAATCAAAACTCACAAAATAAGAAAAAAAGAGTGTATTAGAAAAGAGAAAAAGTGACCCCTTGCTAGTAGTAGTTCTCGTCTTGTTTGTGCTTAAAGATATGGGGAGCTTAATGTTGTGAAGGTTGGGGTTTTTTCACGACCCCAAATACCCCGGTCATGATGGCGCCTATCACAGTACTAGGCAAAAGAACAAAACATTTACCACAATGAAATCTTTTTATAAAAATCATTTTCTAGTATCGAATACATCTCAAATTCATCATATGAAATAGGTGATGGAAAACCAGTACATAATACCAACACATCCCAAATAAATCTGGTGTCACAAGTCAAGTGCCTCTAAATACAACTCAAACTGACTGAATAATACATCATAAGTCTAAAATAATAGAATACTAATATAGGAAGGAGGAAAGCAGGGTTGCGAATGTCATGCAACTACCTTGCATTCTCCGGTAAAGCTCTGAGAGTGCTGGAAGCTCTCACTCTGATGCTCGGGCACATGGATCTGCACACAAGGTACAGGGAGTAACGTGAGTATGCCAACTCAATAAGTAACTAAAGTAAATAAAGTTTGAATGCAGTGACGAGCATTTAAAATCACATAAGAAGTTTCAACAGAAATATCAAGTCAAATTCTACAATTTAATAGTCAGTTATCTCATAAAACTCCAGTTTCAATTAAAAGTCTTTTGAAAGCATTAATTCAACATTTTTCAAAGAGGCTCAATATAACGAAGAGTGAAAAAAATATTGAAATGTTACAGACAAGCCCTTCGGGCAAGGTATCACTCATAAGTATAGCCTCTCGGGCAAGCCTCTCAGTCACTCATGACTCAACTCTCGTCACACAGTACTCATACTCAGCATTCCGGCTTAATAAATATCTCACGGTCATAATAATAATAATAATCGCAGTGGCGTGCAGCACGATCCATAGTTTATAGTCGACTATGCTCACTGGAGGTGTGCAGACTCCGGAGGGGCTCCTACAACCCAAGCGTCATAATGCTGTGGCACGCAGCCTGATCCAATATATATATCACTGCGGTGTGCAGCCCGATCCATATATATAATATCATTGCAGCGTACAGCCCGATCCATAATAGATATAATCCTCACCATTAGGTCCTAAACCTCTCTCAGTCATTAACCTCACGGCCACTCGGGCATATCAGTGAAAAATTAGGGAACTCAGCCCAAACAATTTTCATATATTAAGAAATAGAGTGATGAAATCGGTTTTAAGCAAATAACAGGTAAAACATGACTGAAGATATTCTTTCAAATCAAACAGAGTGAGAAAAATGGTAAAAATACCCTTAAGGGTCTAAACAGGTCGGCACAAGGCCCCAAACACGGCGTACAACCCAACATATAGTATCAATCTCTAAATACGGAATATCATAAGATTTAATTCAAAATACATGGCGTAATAGTTGCTAAGGGACGGACCAAGTCACAATCCCTACCGGTGCATGCCCACATGCTCGTCAACTAGCATGTGTGTCACCTCATTTATCAAAAATAGTACGAAATACCGGGGTTTCATACCCTTAGGTCCAGATTTACAATGGTTACTTACCTCAAACCAGATGAAATACTACTCCGTGACGACCTTGCCACTCGACTCGGCCTCAACTTGCGTCGAATCTATCCAAAATCAGAATTATGACGTCAAAATGTGCTAAGGAACGAAGCCTATGCGAAAATAATCAAATTACAACACAAATCCCGAAATTGTCCAAACCCGATCCCGAGCCCATGTCTTGAAATCCGATAAAAATTATCAATAAACTCCTTATCCTCCCACGAGATCATACGTACCAAGAATATCAAAATCCGACCACAAATGACCCCTCAAATCCCTAGATTAAGGTTTCCAATTTTCAAGTCCTAAACCCCCAATTTTTGTTACTAATTTCTATAGATTTCATGCTTAATCAATCAAAAACCATCATAGAAATAAGTTTAGGGTCCAAAAATCTTATCTCCACGAAACCCTCTTGAATTCTCTCTTCAAATTGCTCTGCCAAGCTCAAACCCCGCATGAAAATGGTGAAAAACCACTCAAAATTCGCGAAGGGTTAAATGTATGTGTTCTGCCCCAGCTAAATTGCTTCTGCAGTCGAAAACCTCTCACCTGCATTCCCAGGTGTGCATCTGCGAAATTCACTTAAGCGCTCAAGACCGCACCTGCGATCAAAATCCTGCACCTACGCTATCGCAGGTGCGCTCAAACATCTGCATCTGTGGTTCCAGATCCTCTTGCATTTTCTCATATGTGACCCTCATTGCGCTTCTACGGGCCCGCACCTGCGATCCCCAAGTTGAAGGTGCGGTTATGACAGGATCTTCAACACTTCAGCTGCAAATTTCCAACTCCAAAACTCCCGTCAACCATCCGAAATCACCCCAAGGCCCGAGGGAGCTCAACCAAAAGTACAAACAATCCATATACCGCCATCGAAACTTATACCAATCTCCGAAATGCCTCAAACAACATGGAAATAACAAATCAACCATAGATTCAAGCCTAAGAACTCCAAAAATATCCGAATTCTGCTTTCGATCGAAAAGTCTATCAAACCTCGTTCGAATGACCTAAAATATTGTGCACACATCACAAATGACACAACGGACCTGCTACAACTTCAAGAATTCTATTCCGACCCCTATATCAAAATCTTCGCTATCAACCGGAAAATGCCAAAAATCCATTTTCGCCAATTCAAGCTTAAATCTACTCCGAACCTCCAAAACACAATCAGATCGCGCTCCTAAGTCCCAAATCACCTCCCGAAGCTATTCAAATCATAAAAACCAAATTCAGAGATCGTTTGATCACAACTCAACTTCCAGTTGACTTTTCTAACTAAAAGACCAACTTAAGAGACTAAGTGTCTCAAAACTCACCAAAACCATTCCGAACTCAAACCAACCAACTCGATACCATACTATACGACTGAATAAGACATAAAGAAGCAGAAATAGGGAAAACAGAGCGGTAATTTATAAAACGATGGGCCAGGTCGTTACAGGTTTGGTCCAAAATAAATGTGGGGTTTAAATTATGAAATTGTATGTATTAAAGTGCTCAAGGATGTGTAGTCACTATATTCATATGTATCCTACCCATCCAGCAGCCTACATTACAACTACAATTAAGTCTTACATGATCATTGGTTGAATAGGCTCAATTAGTAGAGTATTACACTACGGGCAAGCTTATAGTACATTCTATGTGGTGCATGAATTTGATTTCTGAGAGTGAGTTACTTCTTTCTATCTTGAGTTCTTATTTGTTGTTGAATTTTATTGTGTGTGGAATTACTCTCTATTGTTTTTATGAGGGGCACATGATTTGTGAAAGTAAGGTAAAGTCTTTGACCTCTATGTTAGAGCAAGTGAACAGATTGTGAAAAATATGTGGTGCTTTTGAGTCGAGTCGTGAGGTTAGGATGTTATGATATGTGGTTTAGTATATTTTAAATATTCTTGGCATGATGCTTTAGGGAAGTTGTATGATGAGAAGGTCGTTTCTATGTGAAGAGTAGTTTGATTGCTCGAGATAAGCAATGATATAAGTGTGGGCTGTTGATTGTAGGCTAGGAACACGTGTTTTAGCCGCATTCTGCACTCTAATTACTGCACTTTGAGCGTGTTTGAGCTTAAATGATATTGATTTGCACTTATTACATGTTTTATGCTTTGTAGGAGATGATTCGGAGTTAAGAAGATATTGTGGAGCTAAATCAACTAATAGGAGCTCTGAATTCTGAGTAAAAGCTAACGGTTATGATATTTGTACTAATGTTTCGCATTATGCGTAGCACAGTACAACACATCAATGCAAATGTGTGCCAGAAATTTTAGATGTTCCGAGACTTGTAGTGCTTGGATCTGACAGAAAAATACACTAATTCTAGGCATAGTATATGGCATCGTGCGTGACATCAGTACAAAATTTTGTCAGACAAGCCAAATTCATAGAGTTTACAACTGAGAAAAATGCACTAATGTGACGCACACTGCGTAGCACTATGCGACGCATAAAGTGTAAAAAGTTTGTAGGTTTTCCTATTTCGGCTCAAAGAGGGTAGTTTCATCTGAGTTCGTTCCTACTTGGTATAAATACACAGGAAACACATTTTTGAAGGGAATTTTGACCTTAGAAGCTTTGGGAGAGGATTGGAAGCTACAAGACATGGGATTTCATTATCTCTCCATCAATTCAATATGGGAGTTTGGATTGTAAAGTTAGATTTATGCTCTTTTTTTATTTAACTCTTTTTGTGATGACTTCCTCCATAATTATGGAGTAGTTTACCTTAGGTTTCACTACTAAAGAAACCAGGGTTTAGCGACAGACAAAATCTGTAGCTAAACAGAAAAATCCGTCGCTAATCTCATTTAGCGACGAATTAGTGACGGATTATCAAAAGATTCTGCTAGCAACGAGCATTTTAGTGACAGATTAGCAACGACGTTCGTAACTAATTCTAGTTTTTTTTGTAGTGTTTTGACGTGATTTGGTATCGTGATTATTGTTTATGGAATTGATTACTGCTTAAATTCTTGATTTTATTGGAAGAGTTTTAACTCTAGTTGTGATTTTATTCACTATCTTGTTTAATCTGAAGATGAGCATAATATTGAATATTGTTTTTATACTTCTTTAAAGTAATCAAAAGAGCTTTGTGATCTACCTCTTAAATTAAGATTGAGAAATGTTCGAAAGAATTTTCTCTTATAACATTCTAACCAATATATTCTTCCAAATTTCACCGCACTTCACATTAGTTTATTTGAAATATTTAGATTTAATCGAGATAGGAGTCTGATCGAAATCATAAGCTAATCATCTATTGTAAATGTTTTAGAACTTGGATTGACACGTGAATTTTAGATTCTTGGGCATCCCATTATATGACTTTCAATAGATCTTCTTTGCTAGATATTAGAATACTACCCTATACTTTGCTGGTTACCCTCCCAAATGGTTACAGAATTAGGATGACAAAAATTGGTAGTGTGTAACTTGCTCCTCAAATCACCTTGCATAGAGTCATGTTTGTCCCATCATTCAAATTTAATCTCATACCTATTTCTTCTTTAACTGCTCAACTTAAGTCTTTAATAGCTTTCACTGATACTTGTTGTCTTCTGCATGCCCCTTCAATGAAGAGGCCTCTGGAGATTGGTAAGATCAGAGATGGGTTGTACCTTCTTTGTTCTCTCTGCTTGAAGAATGCTAGTAATGTTTCAGAATTTACTCTTTCTATTTCTTGTATTCCATCCCACACCTGTGATGTAAATAGATCCATCTGCAATAAGCCATCTACTACATCTGACAAGGACTCTTCACAATGTGATCACCTCTCAAATGTACATAAATCCATTCATAATAAAACTCTTATTTGTGTTCCTTTTTCTTGTTTGTCTCATGGTAATGATGTGAATGTATTGTGACATAACATATTGGGACATGTTTTTGTTAAAATGAAGAGCATTACCACCATTCATGTTACCTTCTCTAACAAACAACCCTTCATGTGCTCCATTTTTCCAATGGCTAGACATACCAGATTGCCATTGCCCCAAAGGACCAGCAACACCGAACAGATCCACCGGGACCCTATCATATACCTAAATATAACAATTATAAATACTTTCTTACCATGGTAGATGACCACAGCAGATCCACTGGGACTCACCTCCTATCCAGCAAGAGTAATGCCTTGCAAGTTCTTAAAGCTTTTGTTTCTCTAGTTAAAAACCAATTTCACACAACCATAAATTCAGTCAGATCAGACAATGGTTTAGAATTCACTAGTGCAGAAACAATCTTTTTCTTCTAAGATCAAGGCATTGTACATCAAATAACTTGTCCATACACACCACAACAAAATGGTGTAGTTGAAAGAAAGCACATGTATCTTTTAGAAACACCTAGGGCACTCTTATTTCAATCAAAGTTGCATCTGAGGTATTGGAGAGAGTGCATTCTAACAACTATATACCTGATAAACAGACTTCCCACTTTCTATCTCAAGAACAAATGTTCTTTTGAACTTCTATACAAGAAAAAGCCAAACTACTCTCACTTTAGGAGCTTTGGCTGCCTGTGTTTTCCTACTATACCAAAAACACATAAGGACAAGTTTGAGCCCAAAAAGGTGCCACATGTATTTGTTGGATACCTTTTTGAAACCAAAGGCTATAAAGTGCTAAATCTGGAATCTAAAAGAATCCACATATCTAGAGATGTAGTCTTTTATGAAGACATTTTCCCTTTTGCTATTTCTGCTACTACTGGTTCCTTCCATTCAACCATCCATTCAATTCCCTTTATCACTAACCTACATACTGATGCTCTTCAATCCACAATAGACTCTCCACTCAGTTTAAAAAATGTTGATACTCCATCTAATGAGTCTACCCTCGATCACTCTACAAGTTCTCTTTATCAGTCACTGCCTTCTGGCTCTCCTATTGTCACCTCACAAGACTTACCTAACAGCACCTTACAAGATTCTTCACCAATTCTAGAGCCTAAGATCACTTGCAAGATTATATTTACACTTGATAGAATTTAAAGGTCCTCCAAACTCTATAGAGAACTAGGTTCTCTATCAGGTTCAACATAACACACGCACACTTCAGTAAGTAAATGACAAGAGAAATTTTACGTGGAAAATTCCTATCTCAACGGGATTAAAAATCACGGCCTACCCTTTAAGTGTTTCAACTTCAATACTGAGCAACTTTTAGATTATAAACTATGCAACCTAGGAATTAACCTCTTAATCCCTCACTAACTTGTAATACTTTATTACAAGCCACTTTGTAATAACTTTATTACAACGACTTTATAACTTGACTAACTTTAGCCAAGACTCAAACACAAGGGTTTAAGATTAATAAATGGTTTCCTACAGAATACTATTAAACAAGCTAAGTAGGAATTACACTTGAAGAACTATTACAAAGTTACAAATCAACTAAGGACATATAATAACTTGATATGCGAATTGGGTTGTAGTCTTGTTGTTCTTTATGCACTTGAGAATTGCTTGCTGGATGATCAATCACGTGAGAGAGGTTTTTTGTGTATTCTCTAAGTGTTGAAATCTTTGTTTTACTTTCCTTGATGTTAACAATACATTTGTAACATCACTTGGGACGATATAAGCAAGGTAGGTAAAAGACATTCCCTATAAAGTTAATTGTTGCACAGTTTCTACATTGTAGCGTATGTAGGCAATAACTTTACAGCTGGGGTAGTTGATTTGTGCAGTTTCCTCGGGAAACGATATCTATATGTTCCCTCTATTGTTCCTATGTCTCCGAAGAGTTGAATCATATCCCAAGCTGGAACCTTTCGATCTTAAGGTCTTGAGGATATGTAACTAGTTCCTTACCTGGTTCTTGACAGTAAGTTTGTTAGGTCATCAAAACATAAAATAAAGTACTTGTAACCTATAAATTTCCCCCTTTTTAGTGATGACAAACTTATAATTGAAAATCCCAGAAAAAGCCGCACAGAACCAGACAATGAACTAGAAAAACCTTCAGTTCCCCCTGAATCTATATTCCCCCTTAATCAGTACAATCAATTATGCACATTATTCTTCCTCTTTTTGGCATCACAAAAAGAATAACAAGCTTATAGCAAAAATATGTCTAGTATGAGTTAACTCATGCCACTTCTGTGCACACAACATGACTAAAAACAAAGCGGAAAGACAAGGCATAGATAGTAAAAAAGGAAAAACTTGCATTAACATAATTTTGATTTTTCAATAGGAGCAGAGTCAATGTTACTACCACCATCCACAATTTTGAACAACAAATAAAACATACCACAAACATCACCATAAAAACTGACATTGAGGGAATAGAATAATCACTAAAGACGGGACACTAAGGGGATGTTGTTTAGGGAGAACCGGAAGGAGAGGGCTTAGATGCAGATGCAAGGGTTTGGAGGACTAAATCCATTCGAGCATTTGCTAGCATTTGCTTATTGAGCAGTCTCTATTTCAGGTCCTCCACTTGTTTCCTGAGCTCAGCATTCTCTTTTGTCAGACGAGCAACCTCTTCTCTTTGAGAACTACTGGAACCAGGTGTCTCATGCAGCTGACTTAACTGAGTCTTAAGGATAGCATTCCTTACTTTCAATTGCCTTATCTCCGAAGTAACACTGTTCTGAGCATTGATTAGCTAAGATATGGTAGAAGTGCTTCCAACTCCTCCAACTTTCTCGATACACTTACATTCTTCAAGAGTAGCTTTGGAGAAAGTTTACTTCTATCACGACCCACAATCCACTAAGGTTCGTGATGGTGCCGGACACCACTGTTAGGCAAGCCAACCAAAGTACTTAATTAAATTCTCATTTTAATACTTGCGAAAACTATGATTTTCCTTCAAATTTATCAGTAAAAGATAATCGTTTCAAATTAAATATGAATGTTAAGCAGTTAATACAAATACCCCCATAATCATCCCAGAACCCGGTGTCACAAGTGCCTGAGCATCTACTAAGAAGGAAAATAAAATACAGTAACTGTCTGAAATATAAGGTGGACAGAAATGAAAATATAGTATACTTTGAAGGGGACTTTGCTGGCTGCGGGTCGTCTCGGAAAATGCAGCTCACCTGAGTCTTCGTATCAGCCATGCCGCTATGCCACTAGCCACATATGAGCCTGTGCAACAAAAATGCACAGCAAGTGTAGTATGAGTACGAAAATAACGTGTACACAATGAATATACCCGTATAATCTCGAAGAAGTAGAGACGAGAGGTTGACTTCGAGACTTGCTAGTGGTCCAATAATAATATTATTAATGCGATGAATCATAGATTTATTAACAACAATAAATTCAGATAATTCACGAAATAGGTAAAAGCTCATTTTTTTAAATGTCTCTGGATTCATAATCCATTAATTAACAATTATCTCAAGTCGGGGAGAGCAGATATCTATAAATCGCAAGGCAAACAATACAAGCATGCACAACTCATGCCAAGTTCGTACGGCCCGATCCAACATAAATGTAAAATATGCACTGCCGAGGGTCGAACGGCTCGAACCATAGATAAATCTATTACCCTGCTTGCGAATCATACATGCGACGCAGTCAAATTTATAGAAACAATCACTCTGCTCGCGAATCATACGTGCGACGCAGGTGCACATAAAAATACACGCTCAAACAACCAATTAAGAATATATCGGGGAATATTTATCTAAATAAAAGCCAATTCTCTTTTAACGATTTAAGAAAAATGGTGTTTAATCCTTTTAGAAGTTCATTTACCAATTCGATAGGATTTAAGAAATTCAATTGTCAATAAGATTATAGATATTCCAAGTATAGCATGCTTTTGGGTCCTAGACTACCCGGACTTACACATATTATTAGCTACGCACGGACCCTCATCACCTCGTGCGTACGTATCCCCCACAAATAGGAGCACATAACCAATTAAACACCTATGGGGAAAATTCCCTCTTACAAGGTTAGAAAGGAGACTCACCTCGCTCTGAAGATCCATAACCGGCATTCCATGCCCTTCCGAAGACTCAAATTGATGCACAACCGCTCCAAAACTAGCCAATAATTATGCAAATCCATTAATATATGTTCAGTTACTCCTTACAATCCAATTCATAACAATTCCTAACCCCGATCAAAAAGTTTGACAAAAACGCCCTCGGGCCCATGTGCCCGGATTCCAAAGTTTTTCGAAGATAAACTTTACCCATAACCTCACGAACTCAAATATAAAATAAATTCTCAATTTTTTTTACCAAAATCGTGGTCAAAACCCAAGAACACTAAATTTCTAGATTTTTCCCTCAAACCCCAAGTTTACACAAATTTCCATGTCCAAATCTGTATATAATCGTGTATTTAACTTAAAACTAGCATAACTTACTTACCTCATGCTTGGTGGTGAAGATGGAACCTCAAAGTTGCTCCAAATATCGGCTACAATGGAAGAAATGGGGTTGGAATGAACCTAACCCCTAATTTAAAAAAACCTCACTACCTACAGCACTTCCGCACCTGCGGTCCCTTGACCGCTTCCGCAGTTCCGCAGGTGCGGCCTCTCTACCGCTCCTGCGGTTTCTCACCAGACCCTCTTTTTCTGCTTCTGCACCACGACCAACGCAGTTGCGGTCCCGCTTCTGCGGCTACTTGACCGCATCTGCGGTATCTTCTCTTCTAGTCCCAAACCGCATCTGCGGCTCTTCTGGCCGTTTCCGCAGCTCCGCACCTGCGGCCCAAGTCTTGCAGGTGCGGTTATACCAGCAACCAACAATTTCAACCCTTTTCTAAAATTCCATTTTCGATCTGTTAACCACCTAAAATTCACCCGAGGCCCCCGGGACCCCAACCAATCATACCAACCAGTCCCAAAATACATTACGGACTTGCTCGAGGCCTCAAATCAGATCAAACAACGCTAAAATCATGAATCGACCTCCAATCCAAGCTTTATGAACTTTAGAATTTCAAACTTCTACTTTCGGTGTTTAAACCTATCAAATCACGCCCGATTGACTTCAAATTTTGCACACCAATTATATTCGACATTATGGACCTACTCTTACTTTCGGAATCAGATTCCGACCCTGATATCAAAATGTCCACTTCCGGTCAAACTTCTCAAAAACATTCAAATTTCTATCTTAGCCAAATGACCTCAAAATGACCCACGGACCTCCGAATTCACTTCCGATCGCGCTCCCAACACTAGAATCACCATACGGAGCTACTCCTAGGCTCGGAATCCCGAACAAACATTAATAACACTGAATTTCACTTCAACCCAAACTTGTGAGATTTTTTCCAAAAAGCTAACTTCCACAATAGGCACCAAAATGTTCCCGGGTTATCCAAAACCCAACCCAGATATACGCCCATGTCCGAAATCATTGTACAAACCTGCTAGAACCTTTGAATCCCGATTCCGATGTCGGTTACTCAAAAATCCAATCCTGGTCAATTCTTTCAATTTAAAGCTTCCGAAATGAGAATTCTCTTTCCAAATCCTATCCGAACTTCCCGAAATTCAATTCCGACCATGTGTGCAAGTCATAATACCTTAAATGAAGCTGCTCATGGCCTCAAACCGCTAAACGTGTTAGAGATCAAAATGACCGGGCGGGTTGTTACATTCTCTCCCATTTAAACATACGTTTGTCCTCGAACGTGCTAAGAATTGTGTTGGGGTTGTCCGAAATCACCGTTTAACACCTCGAGCATCTACCCGTGCTAACTCAACTCAGTTGGGCACCCAAGCTCGATCAATCTGAAGATATCATTTCCCACTTAAGCAAGTAAGCCTTAGAGCCCAATTCCAACATCCGGAATTCTCTGCTAGGCCTTTTCCAACATACCGTCACCGTATCAATAACTACACGCAACACTAAAACATGACTGCATACCTTAGCTGAATTCACAACTTGCACCACTTTACTCACAGGACCACAATAGCATTCTTTGATCCAATAAATCAAAATTCGGCAAATCTGATGCTCCCATTGCACCTCATGACCTACATAGGTCTTGCTCTAACTCTTACAATACCGCTACGATGGAAGAGATGTGCAGAAATTCATAGCCAACTGCCGAATCAACAAATCAATGGGTCTATACCCCTGACAAGAACCATCACCTCATCCTAAACCAAATAATGGTCTTAGCTGCTTAATATACTTCATATAATCAGATTGCATTGATCCTAAATCCAATGATCTCGCCTCATACATTACGAACTGCACAGGTAATAAGCCACCCAGAACATGATCAAAAGTCTCATATGATGCCACAATGTGCCAATAGGCTACCAATTCGAACACGATACAAAGGAAAACAAACTCTGAAAAAGAAATCCAATTACCCCGCTCGCGAATCATACATGCGACACGGTCAACATAATTGGACTCACACCCCACTCGCGAATCATACATGCGATGCGGGCACACAGCTAATATGAGTTTTCCTTAGAAAAATAGGAAACAAAACACATAAAAACAGATATAGGGGAACTGTACTCAACACTATACTATTGCGGCGCACAACCTTCTCCAAAAAAATACCTATGGCGGCGTGCCACCCGATCCACACATAAAATTTGCATAATGAGGTACACATCGAGCTAGATTGCTCATTACAACAAGATACTGAATATCGGTCACAAGCACGCTAAGTGCATAATACCGTCCCTGGGGAGACATATAGCGCTATAAGCTACAAAACTCAAGCACAACTTAGGTGAGATATACGATCTGAATCTCAAGAGCTATTTTTCTCGTATAACATCATCTCTATGCATAACCTCAACACATATGCAATTCACCAAGCCGTCTCACAACTCACGCGGTGAAATATATCATTATGTGAAATAACTGACGATGAAATAACACTGTGACTGCTCTTCCATAAGGAGCGCATTACTGAAATAAACACATCTGGCCTGATATAGAGCCCATATTCACATTTGAATCCATCCACAGACCTCAAGCTGATTCTGATCGCACTGAACTAGGCTAATAACCTTTTTTTTTGGTAAACTGCTAGGCAAGCGCCTAGGGCTAATTTTTTTATATATAAAAGAAATAAAAATACAACAATTAGGAAAAGTACAAATAAGGGGAACAGTAGCACCGGTATAGTTACCCATATGCCTTGGCTATATAATCACTCCTATGTGCCTCACACTGCCTTGTGATGACAGCCTCATGTAGAGGATTCATGTTGTAGCTGTCGGCTACGTCTCACGAGGGCATATAATCTCATAGCCGTGTGGATAATTTCCAAAGGCATAAAACCAAGGCAACATAAACTGGGCTAAACCTTACCTTACTAATCCTATTGAGGCATAAAATAGCCTTACTAGCAAGCATGTAAAAAGAAAGAAATAGCTAGTACTAAATATTCAGTGTTCATCACAGAGTTTATAGCATACTCTGTGATGATATTACAGATGATAATACTAAAAAAATGATAAAATAATACAATGTAAAAATTTGAGTCTTTGCCCTCTTTGTTGAAAATTGTGCATTCTTCAACTTGTAGCTCTTTTGCTTCTTCTTCCGCTTTCTTCAAATACTCTTCAAACTTTATCATTTCTTTTTTGATTTATTTAACCTTGCGGAAGTGGTAGGTACACTCACCTTTTGTTTTGCATTTCTCATTGCCGGCTTCCTAAGGGCAACCTCTTGTGTTTCTTTTCCATCCCAACTGTGTTGCCTGCCATCCCAACTTCTATCCCTTGCTCGAGACTTTTTGTTTTTTCCGCTATGGATAAGTGATAAATCACCTTTTCTTGCTGCCTCTACTCTACACTGTTGTAAAATAGCATCTTCCTCTCCTTCTTCATACATGTCTCTCCCCAAGTGTACTGGTTGAGATGCATTTTGTTCAATACTAAGTGACACCAATGTGTTTCCATCCTATTTTTTATCCGCTATTGCCTTGCTTTGAATTTGTTCAGTGAGTTGCATATTTTTTTTTTGCTTCTACTCATGCATCCACTGCTACCCATAGTAATATGTAAAGAATTAATTGGATTGGAACTTACCATTACATCCAATAACTTCCTCTCCTCTAGTGAAATTGCAGGATTGGTTGTCACAAGCTGCTGCTGTCCCATTGTTTGAATCATTGGAGTGGACTGTTTGGATTCTACAGAATTGTCAGTAGCTGCATCTTTTTCCAGCAGTTTAATATTTGGTTCCTCATTTTGTCGTGAATTATCAGCTGAAACTAGTTGCTTGGAAAGTGTTGCTGCATTTTCATCCAACCTTCCAACTACTATATTTTGAGCAAAAGCATTTGGAGAAATTCTGGGAATGAAAGCAGGAGCGTTGAGATTTAATTTGCTTTTTGGAGTTGTTACTGTTGCCCTATCATGTTTTGAGACCAACTCTTCTCCTGCACTCTCCTGCTCACCTTCCTGATCAGCTTCTTCAGATGATGATCCATCAAAGCCATCTCTCCAATCTTCTTCATCGTCCTCCTCACGTTGGTTAAGCCATAACTTGGGTTTGATGGCCATTCCCCTAATGTTTGCTTGTAGGACCTCGTAATTATTTCCAGTAGAAAGAACAAGCTGCCCAGATTCCCCTAAGGACTCCAGTGACTGTGAAGGGATATCAAATACTGAAGTGTTCAAAGTGACAACAGGTTGTTTCAGAAAATTAGTATTTTTCATCATTTCGTTCTCAGCATCTTTGATGATTTGTACTACTTGAGGGTTGGAAAAATGCATTATAGGTGCATTTGAACTGTGTGCCTCTGCCTTTTGGTTATCAACACGAAACAATTCCTTCAAAATAGTGATAGGATCACATGTGTTCTTGGAATTTTGCTGCTGCGTGTTATTGCGTAAAGGTTGTGGTTTCCCATTTTTTGTAGTTGTGTTCATCATCATAGTTGTGGTGGCATTCTCTATCATTTTAGCAAGCTCTGTATTGGAAATGTACAATGGTGTTGTAGTATCATCATGTACTTGACTTGCCTCACCAGTGTGCTTTGTGACTGTTGCACTCCCAAGTCGAGTATCTATGTCCTTTGCATTTTTCTGCTGATTTGCATTGCCTGTGAATCTGGTTCTTCTCACAACTAATTGTGTCTCATCATCCCTCTGTTGTTCTTTAGTTTTAGTCTCATTCTGCTTTTGTTTTGCATTGCCTGATGTGTTTGAGAATGCCTCGTAACCAAACTGCTGCTCTCCCGTCTCAAAATCATCCAAAACTGGATTGGATATATGTACAGTTGGAGCAGCTGCAGTAGATGGTACTACTTCCACACCATTTTTCTTTGAGGCATGCTGTCGAGCACTCCCTTCCTTGGCCAAGTTCTCAGTAACCTGTTGTCACACCTCCTTTTACCGAAGTTTTAATACACCCCGTGAAGGGTGTAAAGGAGTTTTTCCAATTAAAGGACAGTCGAAACAGGATTTATTTATTATTTTATTCAGAGTCGCCACTTGGGAGATTAATGGTGTCCAGAGTCACCAATTGAATCCCGAACCGAGGAAAATATGACTCTGTTAACAGTTTGCGAACCAGAAATTCGGATAAGGAATTCTGTTAANTATGTGCTTTCTATTAATAACCCACTTTTATTGTATTTATTGTTTATTTTTTATAAGAATTGCAACGTCGTGAAAATGTATCTCGAACCACGCCATACCAGTACGCCTGTGGCTTTTAACACATTTCAACTCGCTGAGATTTGGATTTGGGTCACATAAATGTGCACCCATTTTTGGGAAGGTAATATTATTAACATACGCGTCTAAAAGCGACTACGTGTTTATTAACTTTGGGAAGGACCGTGAAATTCGCTAGACGGTCCTTCTAATTCTAAGTATTTTGGATTGATCATTTATTGAGGGCCCCGCAATTATATTATGATTTGGCGAGGCTTATCTCATCATTTTATTTAAAGGGCAACTTAAAAGTAATTACAATTGTCTATTTAATTTTTGTCTCTAGAATGAAAGGAAAAAATCTTAGTTAATTATTATTATTATTTTTTTGAAGCTATTTCAATTTGATTTATGAGTTATCACATCTTTTTAGGCCTTGAACATGGCCCAAGGAAAGAACAAAACATGGATATGCATCAAGCAAAACTGAACTGGCCAAGCTCGCATGAGCAGGCAATGTCCAAAACTGGGCCTATTGAGGCCACCATGGCCTGAAATGAGCTGTTCATTCCTGAACGTTAGCCTGAGCCCAAACGTTGACCAAATAATGTTAAACACTGATCCAAATCAGGCTAAATATGTGTAATTACTAATTTTATAGAAGATCTATTGTACTATCAAAGTTACAATTATTACCAGAAGTTAATCAATGCAAACATACTGAATTCCTATTTGATCTTTACTGTTTCGACATATTCTAATTAACTAAACCTATTATTAAACCATTACATACTAAACTATCATTATAAACGGATCTTAACTATTACTATTAATTGAAATTCTAACATACTCAAAAATGCAGAATTGAACTACTGAAATGCTAATACATGCTAAAGGGTTAGGTATGTAAAATATTCGTTTTTTTTACTTGTCAATTTCTAATAATCAAATTATTTCTATAACATAAATCTAAACAGCAAATTTTTTTTCGATTTTTACTGCAGACTGATTGTTAAAAAAATGTCCTAGATCTAACAATTATCTTACTGATACTAAGATTCTAAGTTCTATGAGGTACTATTACAAATACATCACAATCAAAATTTAAATGTAGCATAAACGGTCCGAAAATTAAATTTTGATTACAATTTGATTATTCCTAATGAATACAAATTTTTTAAGTAAAATCTATATAGATCAGATTGATGTATATATATACTGGTAAAACCAGATTGAAAAAGCAAGGGCATTTTGTATTCCATCTCTCAAACTTGAACTACATCAGTAGTTATAGACGTGTACCTGAGTAGAGTTAGAAGAAACTGAATCAGATCTCTAGTCAACAATCAACAACAACAATCAAACATCAAACTCAATCACAGTCTCAATCACTACCAGATTTTAACCACAGCAATGGTAGAAATCAACAAAAAACCAATACTCAACTAACTCAATGCAATCTTAATGATATTTAATCAACAGAAACAATCAGAATCATCCAAACAGCCTTCAAATTGACTTAAAACTAATGGAACGGTAAGATTTTTGAACTTTTCTACTGTTTTTGGTATTTTTAAGTTTTGGAAATGGTTAATTTCGAAAATGGAGGTCTAAGATAGCAGAACTATTTCAGAGAAATTTTCAGATTGCTCCACTTTTTTTTTATGAGGAATATAAGTTCCTATTTATAGATTTAAAAAGGGAGGAAAATTCAAACTTTGTTAATTACAAAGTAGTCCCTCTCTTATTTCAATTTCGTCCTTATTTTTTATTAGTTATTTAAATGACTACCTTATTTATTAGAAATTATATTAGATACCCCATCTAGAATCTTCTAATCCTGATGTAATTCCCTATTTGCCCCTACTTCTCTTAAAGTTCTACCCTATTGCCACTTTCCTCTACCCAAACTACCCCTACTTCCTAAGACTTATTACCAATATCCCATTTTATGTCCCCAAATTACCTCTGAATACAAGTCAGTTTTACCAAACGACCTAATGCCCTTTTACCCTGAATTACTAACTATTTTTCAGAATTTTTAAAGCTGAATTACTACTAATTATTAACACTAATCAGAATTTTAACAAAAGAAATATCTAACAATCAAATCAGCTATAACCAAATCACTAATTACTGTTAATACTAATTAACCTCCTAAAAATTTACTAATTATTACTACTGACTAGCAATACCAATATCAAAGTTTAACTAAAAGAAATTAACTCAAATATCAGAATCAAACAATTGACACAAAAATCAAACAAATAAAAATCAAATTAAAAATTATTAGAATCTAATTGTTAAACCCTAAAATTAATATATATCAACCTATTTAAAAGGTAAATCCTAATTATTAAACTAATCTTATCAAGAAAGAAAAAATCATGCAAAGAAACAATCAAGTAAAAAACAGAAAAACAAAAAAACAAAAGAGGAAAACTTAGCTCTTTTCTCGTTTATTCAAGCAGTCTTTGGCTTTTCTTTTTCTTCTTTTTCTTTTAATTTCCAGCATCCAAGATGTCTCAAGGCAATTTTCTTGAACTTGGTCGCCGGCAGACCCTAGTTTTGATGTTTTGAGTCTTTTCAATGACTTTTAAGGTTCAGGGCTCTTAGAAATAGGTTGAGGAGGGTTAGGGGGTGTCATAGTATGATTTTGGGGTGATTTGGGTGAACTAATGTTCGCCGTAATTAGGGTTCCGGCGAAACTTTTTGGAATATTCGAGATGATTCAGAGGGATTTGAGGAAAAAGGAGTGGAGGGGTGAGATCAGGAGGTCTAAGCGGTTCTGGGGTGTATTTTTTGGAGTGATTGGCATTGGTGTTGTCTCCCACCGGTAGGGTTCCGGCGGGGACTGGAGAGAAGATGGGGGCGGCGGAGAGATAAGGAAGAAGAAAGGTATAGAATGAATTAGGGTTTGTGTATTTTTGGTATATCAAAAGAGGCTTGATAAACGGAAGCCGTTGGATTAAACAAATTAACGGTTCAGATTAATTGCTATCTCAACGATGCCATTTGTTTTTTAATGAAGACTTAAACCCCGTCCGTTAGATTGATCAAATGAACGGCCCAGATTTAAAATACAAAACGCCGTCATTTTATTATCTTAATGGGATTAGACTTTGACTGTTAGATTAGTTGTTTCAACGGCTCAGATCAGATTAATCAAAACGGGATCGTTTGGTCTTAAGGTTGGGCAGATCGGGTAAAATTTTTGGGCCTGGACATTTTTTGGTTTTGGGCTGGTAATTAATCCGATTTTTATGTTAGCCCAAATCCTTTATTTTGTATTTTTGCATTATATTTTCCTTTTTGTATTTTTTTATTTTATTTTTCTTTTGTATTTTTTTTTGTATTTTATTTATTTTTTGATTTTATTTGATTGTTAAGCTAATTAAATTCTAAAATTTACTTAATATCTATTTACAGTAATTTTCAATTAAACACTAAAAATGCTATTTTTTAATTTTCTTTAATTTGTTTCCAAAATGAATTAATACTAAAATTTTAAAATTAAAAATCCTAATGCACATGCATATTTTTTTGTATTTTCAATATGAATTATTATGCAACTAATTAACACAAAAATGCCACAAATATCAACAAAAATTGTAAAAATAATGAAAAATCATTTTGTTTGGATTTTAGGAATAATTTGCTTAGGGCAAAAATCACGTGCTCACAGCTGCCCCTCTTTGTCCGGAAACACGAAGAGTTTTCGTGCAAAGACAAGAGAGCGGTAATGAGGGATTTTTCCTATTCGCATATTCCATGTGAAGCATTTTGAAAAAGCTTGACCGCACCCTGCTTTAGAGGTTGCCTACATATCCCGGGCTAAACAGGAATCAGGTTAGTGTAGTTCAGGAGTGTCTGGTAGATGGGACTACCAGGAAGCTGTGATTTCACTGTTGTTGATGCTGTTACTGCTTGCTGACCCCCTTATTACCCCATGTAAAGATAAAAAGAAGCTAGCCTAAGCTATGCTCTATG
>MU735628.1:0-10846 GCA_026770625.1 Nicotiana glauca
ATATATATATATATATATATATATATATATATATATATATATATATATATATATATATATATATAAGCATGTTCATGATTCGGTTTGGATCGGTTTTCCCCTAAAAAGAAACCAAACAAAGTAAGTCAGTTTTTCAAATATCAGAACCAAACCAAAACAATTAAGTCGGTTTTGTTTTTCTCGATTCGGTTTATGTCGATTTTTCAGTTTTTTCGGTTATTTGTTGGTTTTTTCTTAAATATAAGACGTACACTACCAAACACATATTCCGGCGACCATATTTTCAATGTAACACTATCAAATCAATTGCCCTTTGAGAAATCTATTATTTACCAAAATATATTGATGATAATTGAATCAAATAGTGATGAATAATTTAAGGACTCAATTAAAAATATGTTATTTTTAACGTGAAATGGATTCTTATACTAAACAAAAAGAAAATTACCAATCAAACTAGAATGTAAATGTGACGACCCAAAAGGTTATCACATATTTTTTATTAATTTTGTGCTTCCGAGGCCTCGAAATTCTCATTTAGAGTCACCTCGATTTGCGTGCGCAGTTCGGGCGCGTAGCTAGAAAGCTTAAATATGAAATTCTATGAAAAATGCTAAATTTTGATATTAAAATGAATAAATTTGACTTTGGTAAATTTTTTGGGTAAACGAACCTGGATCCATGATTTGACGGTCTCGGAGGGTCCATAGGAAAATATGGGACTCAGGCGTATGCCCGGAATCAAATTTCAAGGTCCCGAGCTCGAGAAATGAATTTTTAAAAGAAATTATTTTTCTGAAATGTTTAAGAAAATTTGAAAATGAAACTTGATTAGAAGGCGATGGTATCGGGCTCGTATTTTTGTTCCGATGCCCGGTACAGGTCTTATTTATAGTTTAAGTCCTTTCTGTGAAGTTTGGTTAAAATCGGACGTCGTTTGACGTGTTTCGGACTTGAAATCCTAAATTTGGAACTTGATGAAGTTTTCGAAAAATGTTTTGAATTTGTGGTTTAAATTGTCGATAATGATATTATTTAGGCGATTTGATCGCACGGTTAAGTTCGTATGATGTTGCTGAGTAGGTATATGTGTTTGGTTGGGAGCCCCGAGGGCTCGGGAGTATTTCGGAGTGTGTTTCGGAGTAGTTTTTGACTTGGAAAAATTACAGATTTTGCTTCAGCTGTTGCAGACCCCATTCCTTCTTCGCGTTCGTGTTCCCGTCACATCTCCCGCGTTCGTGAAGCTTTAATTTTTCCTTTCTTCGCGTTCGCATCCCAGCCCTCGCATTCGCGTAGTGTTATTTGACGTTGAGGGCTGAGTCTCTTTTTCTTCATCGTGTTCGTGTGCGTCGACTTGCGTTCGCATAGCCTTGCAAGATTTCCTCTTCGCGTTCGCGTGCTGGACCACGCGTTCGCATAGAACAAATTTCTGGCCACACCATTTTTTACTCTTCACATTCACGTTTCCCTTCCCGCGTTCATGGTAGCCTGTAAGTGTTACTCATTGCGAACGCGATCAGCCTGTAGCGAACGCGATGAGTAATTTCGCCCAGTTAAATTTTAAAATTCCAGAACAGTGTCATTTCGGGATTCATTAAAAAATTTACAAAAATCTTTCTTCTCCAAGCTCCTAGGCGACCATTGAAGCGATTCTTCATCAAAACCTCTTGGGTTAGTAATTCTTAGCTTATTTTCTTCCATTTCCTTTAGTATCTATTGAAATCCTAGGCCTAAAACATGTGATTTAAGGTAAAAAATTGAGTATTTTGGTAAAGTTAGGGCTTTTTGATTTTTCTTGATTTACACCTCGTTTTGGGGTCGAATTTGAAAATAAATTATATATTTGGGCTTGTGGGTGAATGGGGGATTTGATTTTGGTCCGAACCTCGGGTTTTGACCAGGCGGGCCCTGGGTCAAATTTTGAGATTTTAGGAAGAATGATGGAAAAATTATAATTATGCATTGCGTTCGTATTGTTTAGCATTTATTGATGTATTGAAGTCATTATTTTATAGATTCAATTGATCTGGAGCCGAATTCGAGAGGGAAAACAGTAATTGAGGATTTAATTGGTCGTGGAAGTTTGAGGTAAGTGTTCGGTTTAACCTTAGCTTGAGAGATTAGGATTTGATTCATATTTGCTATGTGCTTCTTGTAGAGTACGACGTATAGGCATGGTGACGAGTATCTATATGTCGGTGTTGAGCATGACCATGAGTCTTAAGTTGCCATTTGTTATATTCTTGAATAATACTATGGTTGAAATAGTGAGTAGACCTGTGATATTGAGCAAAGACTTAGCTATTTTCATTGAAGTTAATTATGAGTTAGAAATGGTGATAATAGAAATGATAAAAGTTGAATTGGGGTTGGTTATCGTTGGTTCTCCCTTGCCGGGATGAATATACTTGTACTGTTGAGTTCCCTTGCCAGGATATAGTATTTTATGATTACTGTAGGTTGTACAATTGGAACGGGTTGCGCGCCACAACATTTATTATATTGGATCGGGTTGCATGCCGCAATAGATATTATATTGGATCAGGTTGCACGTCGCAAATATATATATATATATATATATATATATATATATATATATATATATATATTGGATCGGGTTGCACGCCGCAACAGTTATATTTATAAGTACGGATCGGGTTGTGCACCGCAACAGTAGTGCTATCATATTGTTTTAGACATTGTGTTGTTCCTTCACTTTTATTCAATATCTGTTAAGTTGAACTGTTTCCTCGAGGAATGTACCCCCTCCCTTTTAACTGCTCATTACTTGTTTATTTTTCTACGATATATTATATAACTGTACAGGTTTATTTGGAGTCTGGTGCTAGCCTCATCACTACCTCGCTGGGGTTAGGCCAGACATTTACCAACACATGGAGTCTGTTGTGCTGATACTACACTCTTTGCTCTTTTGCACATATTCAAGTACTGGAGCAGCATAAGGTGCGCAGCAGTAGTTTGGGAGCTAGTCTTTAGTCTACGAGATTTCTGAGGTAGTCCTGCAGGCGTCCGCAGGCCCGGCATCTCCTCTACCTTTACTCATGATCTGTTTTCTTTGTACCCGAGATAGACTTTATTTCTTGTTTCAGACAGTTGTATGTAGTAAATCTTAGATAGTCTGTGAATGTTGTGACACCAGTCTTGGGTAGAGGCATATGTGGATTTTCCTTGTTATTTTGGTTTACTTCGTTTAAGTCTTTCGCTAAATTTTAAATTTTGATATTGTTTAGTTATTTATCTCCTGTTAATTTAATTGGTAAATGTGGTTTTAAAATAAAAGTATTATGGATTCTAAATGTGTGGTTTGCATAGCTTCCATGAGTAGGCGCCATCACGACCCCCGAAGGTGGAAATTACGGGTCGTGACAAGTTGGTATCAGAGCTCTAGGTTACATAGGTCTCACAACTCATAGACAAGCTTAGTAGAGTCTGAGGGATGAATACGGAGACATCTGTATTTATCCCCCAGAGGCTACAGAGTTAGGAAAAGTTTCACATTTGTTCTTTCTTGTCGTGCAGTTTGGTTTCTCAATGCTAATTGAATTTCTACTCTGTTATTTCACAGATGGCGAGAACACACGCTTCCTCATCTACCGATCAGCAGTCCGAGCCCCATGCAGCTCCCACTAGGGGCAGAGGCCGAGGCTGAGGCCATGCTAGAGGCTGCGGTAGGGGCAGAGCTCAGTCCCAATTAGTAACACCAGTAGCGGAGCCTTAGGTTGACTTTGATGAGGAGGTTCCGGCCCCAGCCCCAGCCCCAGTATTTCCGGTGGGCACAACTCAGGTTCCAGAGGGGTTTATTGCTACCCCAGTTCTTCAGGATGCTCTGGTCCGATTTGTGGGTCTTATAGAGAGTGTCACCCGTGCAGGCTTTTTTCCTGTAGCACCAGCCACTTCTCAGGCTGGAGGAGGAGCCCAAACTCCTGCTACTCGTACTCTGGAGCAGGTAGCTCCCCCGATTCAGACTCCATCAGTTCAGCCAGTTGGAGTAGCTAAGCCAGGTGTGATAGCCCAGGTCGGTGATGGAGCAGCTATGTCTGCCGATGCTTTATGGAGATTGGATAGGTTCACCAAGCTTTTCACTACTACCTTCAGTGGTGCATCTATCGAGGATCCTCAGAATTATTTGGATAGTTGCCACGAGGTTCTTCGGAACATGAGTATTGTCGAGACCAATGGGGTTGATTTTGCTACATTTTGTTTGTCTGGATCCGCCAAGACTTGGTGGAGGGAGTATTGTTTAGCTAGACCAGCAAGGTCTCCAACCTTGACCGGCAGTTCACACAGCTATTTTTGGAGAAGTTCCTCCCTATTACTCAGCGAGAGGCCTATCGGAGGCAGTTCGACGTCTCCAACAGGGATCCATGACATTCACCTAGTACGAGACCAGGTTTATTGATTTGGCTCGCCATGCTCTTATTATACTTCTCACTGAGAGGGAGATAGTGAGACGGCTTATTGATGGACTCATTCAGCCTATTCGCCTCCAGATGGATAGAGTGGCTGGGAGCGAGATATCCTTTTAGGAGGCGGCCAATGTGGCCCACGGGATTGTGATGGTATTATCACGGGGGGTGGTCATAGGGCAGACAAGAGACCCCGTCAGTCAGGCAAATTCAGTGGTGCCTCGGTTGGAGGTAGAGATTCGTGTGATAGGGTTCATTCTCCTAGGCCCTTCCAGTCGGCGCTCCAGGTTTCTCACGGTGCATTAGGTGGCCGTGGTTTTCGTGGGCAGTATTCTGATCAGCAGTCCTACAGTGCACCATCAGCTCCTATCAGTGCACCGCCGTTCTAGAGCTTTCGGGGTGGTCATTCAGGCCACTAGTGTCAGCCTTAGTTTCCTCAGCCACAGCATTCGGGTAGATGTTATGAGTGTGGTGAGTATGGTCACATCAGTAGGGCTTGTTCGAGGTTGAGGGTACTCAGTCACAGCAGCAGGGTGCCCGTCCTATGATTGAGGCACCAGATGTTCCACAAGCCGCCCAGCCAGCTAGAGGGGTAGAGGTCATAGAGGTGGAGGTAGAGGTGGAGCTCAGACCGCCAGAGTTGGAGGTCAGCCAGCAGCAGGCCATCCTAGAGAGGTAGATCAGAGTGGTGGGGCCTAGCCCCGATGTTATGCCCTTCAGTCCAGGCCTGAGGTAGAGGCTTCAGATGCAGTTATTATTGGTACGTTTCTCGTTTGTGATAGAGATGCTTCTATGTTGTTTGATCCGGGTTCTACGTATTCATATGTATCATCCTATTTTGCCCCATATTTGTTCATGCCTAGTGATGCATTGGGTATTCCTGTTTATGTGTCTACGCTGGTGGATGATTATATCATGGTCGGTCGAGTCCATCGTTCTTGTGTTATGGTGATTGGGGGTCTGGAGACTCGTGTAGATTTGTTGCTTTTAGATATGATTAACTTTGATATTATATTAGAGATGGACTGGTTATCACCCTATCATGCTATCTTGGACTGTAATGCCAAGACTTTAACCTTAGCTTTACCGAGTATGCCTCGTTTAGAGTGGAAGGGACTCCTGGTCATTCTACCCGCAATGTTATATCGTATGTGATGGCTCGGCGTATGGTCGAGAAGGGGTGTTTGGCCTATTTAGCCTATGTTCGGGATTCTAGTGCTGAGGTTCCCTCTATTGATTCTGTGCCCGTTGTTTGTGAGTTCCTTAATGTTTTTCCTTCAGACTTGCCAGGTATGCCACCCGATAGGGATATTGACTTCTGCATTGATCTGGTTCCGAGCACTCAGCCCATTTCTATCCTGCCATATCATATGGCCCGCCAGAGTTGAAAGCGTTAAAAGAACAGTTGCAGGATTTGCTTGAGAAAGGTTTCATTAGACCCAATGTCTCACCTTGGGGTGCGCTGGTGTTATTTTTCAAAAAGAAGGATGGGCCAATGAGAATGTGTATTGATTACCAATAATTGAACAAGGTAACGATCAAGAATAAGAATCCACTGCCGAGGATTGATGATTTTTTCGACCAGCTTCAAGGTGCCAGGGTATTTTCCAAGATTGACTTGCGATCTGGCTACCATCAGTTGAGGATTAGGGCATCCGACGTCCCTAAGATAGCTTTCCGCACTCGGTACGGGCATTATGAGTTCTTGGTTATGTTATTCGGGCTGGCAAATGCCCCAGCAACTTTCATGGACTTGATGAACCGAGTGTTCATGCCTTATTTGGACTCATTCGTGATAGTTTTCATTGATGATATATTGATATACTCCCTCAGCCAGGAGGAGCACGAGAAGCACCTTAGAGTGGTCCTTCAGACTCTGGGTGATAGTCGGCTATATACTAAGTTCTCGAAGTGTGAATTCTGGTTAGGTTCAGTTGCATTTCTAGGTCATGTTGTATCAGCAGAGGGTAGGAGAATGCCACAGGAATAAAATGCACTAACTTGGTCAGTCTATCAACAATGACCCATATCGCATCGAACTTCTTCCGAATCAGCGGAAGTCCAGCAACAAAATCCATTATAATCTGCTCCCACTTCCACTCAGGAAGCTCAATCCTTTGAAATAACCCACCAGGCCTCTGAAACTCGTACTTAACCTATTGAAAATTCAAACAACGAGCCACATATGCTATGATATCCTTCTTCATTCTATACCACCAATAATGTTTCCGCAAATCCTGATACATCTTTGCGGCTCCCAGATGAATAGAGTATCGGGAGCTATGGGCCTCCTCCAATATCAATTCTCGGAGCCCATCCACATTAGGCACACATACTCAACCCTGCAATCTCAAAACTCCATCATCCTCTAAGATAACCTGCCTGGCACTTCCGTGTTGCATCGTGTCTGTGGCAGTATCATATTTTTCTAAAAGGTTTGTTGAGATCTATATTCGGGAGATTGTTTGTCTTTATGGTGTGCCCGTGCCTATCATTTTGGATAGGGGTACACAATTTACCTCGTGCTTCTGGAGAGCAGTTCAGCGAGAGTTGGGCACACGGGTTGAGTTGAGCACAATATTTCATTCCCAGACAGACTGTCACTGTGAGCGGACTATTCAAATCTTAGAGGATATGCTCCGAGCTTGTGTTATTGACTTTGGAGGTTCGTGGGATTAGTTCTTGCCTTTAGCAAAGTTTGCCTACAACAACAGCTACCAGTCGAGCATCCAGATGGCTCCTTATAAGGTTTTATATGATAGGCAGTGTCAGTCTCCAGTTGGATGGTTTGAGCCGAGAGAGGCTCAATTGTTGGGTACGGATGTGGTTCAGGAGGCCTTTGACAAGTTCAGGATTATTTAGGATAGGCTTCGTTCAGCTCAGTCCAGGCAAAAGAGCTATGCAGACCGCAAGGTTAGAGATGTGCCTTTTATGGTTGGTGAGCGGGTGTTGCTCTGAGTGTCTCCTATGAAGGGAGTGATGAGTTTTGGGAAGAAGGGAAAGCATAGCCCTAGGTTCATTGGTCTGTTTGAGATTCTCGATCGAGTGGGAGAGGTAGCTTATAGACTTGCTTTGCCGTCGAGCTTATCAGTCATACAACCAGTATTTTATGTGTCCATGCTTTGGAGGTATCACCGCGATCCAGCTCACGTGTTAGATTTCAGCACTGTCCAGTTGGACAAGGACTTGTCTTATGAGGAGGAGCTGGTAACTATTTTAGACTGGCAGATTCATCAATTGAGATCCAAGAGTTTCCCTTCTGTTCGTGTGAGAGGTCATCCTCCTGAGGCATCGACCTGGGAGTTCGAGTCCGATATGCAGAGCCGTTATCCTCATCTTTTTCCTGACTCAGGCACTTCTCTCTTCTATCCGTTCGAGGACGAACGGTCATTTTAGAGGTGGAGTATGTGACGACCCAAAGGGTCATCACCTATTTTTTATTAATTCTGTATTTCCAAGGCTTTGAAAACCTCATTTAGAGTTATCTCAATTTGCGTGCGTAGTCCGGGCGCGTCGATGGAAAGCTTAAATATGAAATTCTGTGAAAAATGCTAAGTTTTGAATTTAATATTAATAAATTTGACTTTGGTCAACTTTTTAGGTAAATGGACCCGTAATTTGACGGTCTTGGAGGGTCCGTAGGAAAATATTAGACTCGGACGTATGCCCGGAATTGAATTCCGAGGTCCTGAGCCCGAGAAATGAATTTTTAAAAAAAAATTATTTTTCTGAAATGTTTAAGAAAATTTGAAATGAAACTTGATTAGAAGGCGATGTTATCGGGACCGTATTTTAGTTCTGGCGCTCGATACAGGTCTTATATATAGTTTAAGTCCTTTCTGTGAAGTTTGGTTAAAATCGGACGTCGTTTGACGTGTTTCGGACTTGAAATCCTAAATTTGGAACTTGATGAAGTTTTGAAAAAATGCTTTGAATTTGAGGTTTAAATTATTGATAATGATGTTATTTAGGCGATTTGATCACACGGTTAAGTTCGTATGATCTTGTTGAGTGGGTACATGTGTTTGGTTGGGAGCCCCGAGGGCTCGAGAATGTTTCAGATGTGTTTCGGAGTAGTTTTTGACTTAGAAAAATTGCAGATTTTGCTTCAGCTGTTGCAAACCCCATTCCTTCTTTGCGTTCGCGTCACATATCCCACTTTCGCGAAGCTTTAATTTTTCCTTTCTTTGCGTTCGCATCCCAGCCCTCGCGTTTGCTTAGTGTTATTTGATGCTGAGGGTTGAGTCTCTTTTTCTTCATTGCGTTCACGTGCATCGACTCGCGTTCGCGTAGCTTTGCAGGTTTTCCTCTTTGTGTTCGCATGTTGGACCACGCGTTCGCATAGAACAAATTTCTGGCCACACCATTTTTTACTCTTCGCGTTCGCATTCCCCTTCCCGCATTACCTATGAATAGTTAATAAATTTGTAATTGCATAACATAATCTATATATTATTAAAAATGAAGAAAAAGCCTCCACATTAAGCCAAGTGAAAGTCTTACAACTCACTTGGCAATTTAGGATAAAGTTAGTTAGGTTAGGTAATAATTAGTTTATTTTTTAATTTAAATTTAAAAATAAATAAATTATGCATTATGTGTTGTTAATATTAATTGCTCTTTCTGAATTTCAATTTAAATATACGTCACTATGATATTCAATCAATGATGACAATAAGTAATTATACTAAATAATATTGTATGCTTTGGAATAACTATATATGTTATATTGATTTAAATCTTTAATATGCATATTTACTTTATGTTTTATATTTTATTTAAATAAAATAAAATAATAAATAAAAATCTCTTACGATAAATATTTAAGTTCATTTTCTCTTTAAAATAATCATAAGACATTGTATTATCCTTTTTGGTAATTTGACACTCAAAAGCATTTTTTAGAAAATTTGGCCAAACATAATTGTTTTACAAAATATTGCAAAGAGTACTTATTAATGAATTGGCCAAATACAATTTTTTTTTTCAAAAATATTTTTGAAAAAAAATACTTCTGAAAAAAATACTTTTCAAAATAAGCGGTAGCTTGGCCAAACATGTTCCAACTCTCATGTTTGAAACAATACATTATACTAACTTAAAAAACACATTTTAAATTGTATATTAATACTCGTATAATAGATCATGAGTTACAATTCTTGCATTATTTAATACTTACTTCATTAATATCTTGTTTTAGTGAATTAACTTCTCAAACAAAATGTTCTAGAAAGAAATTTCAAAAAGTGACTGTAATACTACAAAATATTCTATTGAATTGAAAAGAAAGAAAAAAAGCGCGGAAAGGCACTCTGTTCTTTTCAGTACGGAAGAGAATATTCCGTGCACCCATCGTTCTCGAATTTCCAAAAGTATCCCTGTTTTCCCGCTCTTACAAGTTGGTCAATCTCGTAATTATATCCAAACTCACGGTCAAGTTCTTTCCCCTCGCTTCTCACACCCTTTTCTTCTCTTCTTCTCTTTCCCACACAGCAACCAAGACGCACACACAGAGAGAGCCAAAAAAAAAATGTCTGTACGAAATCGACATTCGTATATAGTAATAAAGTTTTCTACGAATAGGGTTCTATTACATTCTGTAAAGTGAAAAAAAATAATGGATTCTCATATTCAAGCTCTGAATGTGGATAACCACTTTTCCGCCGGCGGCGAGGAAGTTCCCGCCGGCAGTGATAAGGCGGTTGATGACTTTCCAATTGGGTATGAAGGTGAGGTGGGTGGTGTTAAGGTTACAATGCCTCATAATTACACAGTTTATAGTGCTTCTGATCATGTTGCTTTTCAAAATGGAGAGGCTAATCCGAACCAGCTCACACTATCGTTTCGTGGCCAAGTTTACGTTTTTGACGGTGTTACTACTCACAAGGTGAGGGCTTTAACAGTTTACTTTCGCTCTATTATTTTCTTCTAGGTGTAATTTGTATAGTTTATATGTATAAGTTGACGGTCAGTTAAAAAAAAACTGTAGTTAAAGACTTTTAAAGTATGCTCAAAGGATTTATATGACACCAAGCTAATTTGGGATTCAGGCACTGTTAGTCTTATATTGATTGATTTTATCGATCTTTTCTCCTGTATGTTTCGTTTTTTTTTCTCGGTTTGTTCATATCAGAATTGAGCTAGTGTATTTAGAGCGTTTAATGTGCTTAAATGTGTTCGAAAATCGGTCTCATTTTGATCAATCAGATTCAAGGAAGCCAAAGTATGATATTAATAATCGAAATTTAGAGCTTATCCTTGAAATTGTAGCTTGATTGTCTCAGCCTCAGGGGAAAAGTTTTTTATGGGTTTAGGGGGCGGGGATGGATATTGAGGATTCATATAGATGACTTCAATTAGTTTGGATTAAGCTGTAGTAGAGTTGTTCTTGTTGGACGGGGTGGAGAGGGGGGAAATTG
>MU735628.1:12393-32071 GCA_026770625.1 Nicotiana glauca
GGATTAACAAGAAACTTTTTTATGACTCTGCAACAGTTTTTTTTTTTGGTCAAAACCCTGCAACTGTTATACCTTTAGCTAATTATTTTCTATATTGGCTTTCTTGGCTTCAGCCTCTAATGGCAATTAGCGAACTCACTTGTTGCATTTGGCTGAATATCTATTTAATTTTATCATGAAGCTTTTGGCTAAAGATGATTCATTGTCATAGGTCCAATCGGTCTTTCAACTTTTGGGTGGATATGAGTATTCTCCAGGCATGCAAACTGTAGGTTTGTCTAGTTCAAACCAGGAGGTATCCTTTTCTATGCAAGTTTCTCTTTTGGTTTGCTTCTGCACCCTTGTAATATCCTGCTTCCTTTTGCCTTAGGACTCTGTGGACTATCCATTGTACTGTGCAGATCCAAAAAGACTTGAATCCCTCATTAGATTCCGTGAAAAGAGGAAAAGGCGATGCTATGGAAAGAAAATCAGATATGATGTCCGCCAAGAAGTTGCATTCAGGTAAATTGACTTATTCATTGCCTAACTGGAATTTCTATCTCCTCTTTTTTTGTTTCAAGAAGAGCAGAAATTTTAGCAGTCTAATGAAGTTATGCACAAGCTTGCTCTTTGCATTAAGCCTTAACCGGGCCAGTCAAATTTTATCAACAAAATCAAAAGTTTTACCACTGATGGAAGTGAGGTCAATCTCCCAAAACCTGGGTGATGAATAACATGTTCATGACTGCAAGATAAAAATATATTGCAATCGCTCCATGACTTGAGGAAGCCAATTTTTTGCTAAATTAGTGTCCATGAAATCATTATCACTACATAAGTCTCCCTTTACCTTGTGTTTATATGGGAGTGTTTTTCTTTTTTGGTTTCCCACCCGGTATCCGGTACCCGCATTGGAGCCCGACTATATCCGAATTCGCGGCGCGTAAGTCCCCATTCGGGAGAAGCAATATTTGAGTGTTCTTGTGGCTTTCTTCCTTATTTCTCATATTTTGTTATTGGGAAACCATGATTCTGTCTTTTGCTTCCAATTTGGATGAAAAAATATTTAGTAATGTATTTCTGATTCAGTTTCCTGTAGCACACAACTATTAGATTACTGCCGAAATCCAATGCTTGGAAACTTCTTCATTCCAAAATTTTCTGTTTTGATTTTGATTTGGGAAAATAAAATGGTCGAAGATAGTTTTGCCTGATTTAGTTAAGTGGAGGACATCCATCTTGAGCCAAAACTATTTGAACTGGCTGTGTTGTATTCTAGGAAAAATACACTGATTTACTTCTGTAGGTGAACCGAGTCTATTGATTGACCTATGTATAAGTGATATGGCATTCTGCAACGACACTAGATTCATCAAAGAGAGATTGTTTTGGAAAGTTGATTATCAAAAGTAGCACTCTGATGATGATGACATTTCTGTTCATTACATGTGTTTTAGTCTACAAGATGATGTGCAAGAATTCATTGTTCTAAGAAATGAAATGCTGCAATACAAGGCAAAACATTTTCTAAGTGACAATAGCTCTTGCGCGCACACACACACATATCTACCACCTTCTGCAGTATTTTGTCCTTGTTTTAGCAGGTTGTGGAGTGTCAGCAAAATAAGGAAGGTTTAACAGCTGTTCTACTATTTCAGTTTGACTTTCGTCTGCTTCTTATTCACATTTATCAATAATCAGGATGCAGCGCAAGAATGGACAATTTGCTCGAAAAGATTCAGGTGAACCAAAACAGGATGACAACCCGCCAGAAGAAATTTGGTATGTTTTGGAGTATGAGCAAGAGTCTTGCTTTTTTCTTGAAGAATAATCTCCTCTAAGGAATTAGTTGATGCGTATGGTTTGGTTAGTGTTTAAGTACTTTTTTATGCAAGAAGTAGTTGGTTGATATTGGATGCATTATTTTGCAAGCTATAAGTCTCTGCCCTTAAGAGATGTTCTGGCTTCTACTTAGTCTTTTAACTATAACCTTACTAGCACTATTCTTCTCTTAATTTTGATGTTTAATTGTTTACCCAAAACAATAGTGTCTTTGGAAATGTTAACTCTCTCTCTCTCTCATTTCTTAGGTGCGTCCACTGCGGAACAAGTTCAAAGGACACCCCTATGATGAGGCGTGGTCCTGCTGGCCCAAGGACTCTTTGCAATGCATGTGGTCTCACTTGGGCAAATAAGGTTGGCCTCACTAAGTGGACATGCTCTTTTCCCTTGATAATAGTCAGTTATATGCATCTTAATTACCAGACATCCTGTTAAATTACTAGGATTTGGTCTATATGGAAAGAATGGTGTCCATACCTGGTAGAACTAGGAACTGGATAGTGACTTGTTTTCCAATTACCAAGTCTGAAAGTGTATTAAACCAAATCTAATCCTTGTTCTATCTGATTTCGCTTTTACCAATCTTTCTTATCTTTGATACACGGCTCCTCTGGCATACTTTGGAACAATTTCTTGTTAGGCGGAAAATAGTTGCAACCTATTATACCTTCTTAGTGTGTCACTCTGCAGGGAATCATGAGGAATCTCTATACGGCATCCTACGACAATACTCTGCTCACAGAACTAGAGGTAATTGGTTTATTGATTGCTGAATAGTGGTCCTATGTTGCTGTAAAAATTTAATATTTTTAAAGCTATTTGCATGGCCTACTTCTTAATCCATGTAGGATGAAGATCATAGCAACACTGACTATGGAGCTCCTCCCCGTTCCCTCTCTTATCAAGTTTCTTCCTCGGCCAGTGATTCCTCCGTTCTGGCAGCTCGACAAAGACTTTGATGCCTTAGGAAGAGAACCATAGTATATCAATATGTCGTCTGATCATCGAAATGAAGGATTTTATGTACTTATTACAGGTACATTTCATCACTCTTTAAACAGCTTGACGATACTGTTGAGAACTTTCACTGACTTTCGCCTTTCTTTTGAAGTTTATATTGACAGACTAACAGCTTTGCGAGAATTTGATGGTGAAAGCAAAGGATTTCTCATGCCCTTGTAAATATACCAGTGTTAATCATCTTAAAGTCCTATACTGAGTTGCAGTTCTTGACATCAAGATTTGCTATATTAAGCTGTCTGTTCATCTTAGATTAGTTCTTGTTACGTATGCAGCATCTAGATTGAACTTCTCAGTAACATTAACAAACGTGTTTTAACCTTTAGTATATCAAACTTTCCCTCTTTGTATAATCAGCAAGTATTGACTACTAACTAGTGATGAATGGTCATTGTTAATCAGCAAATAATACACTAGTGATGTATATTTTATTTTCATATCCTCAACTCCCCTCCTCCCAAAGACCGAGTAAAGGAAAAGAATACTCAAAATCCCCACAGTTCCCTTCCATTGTATTGTACATATTATTTTGGTAGCCGAGGGTCTATCGGGAACAACCGCTCTACCTTGAGGGGTAAGTTCTGCATATTATCTATCCTCCCCGGATCCCACTTGTGGGAATCACTGGGTTTGTTGTTGTTGTATATATTATTGGTGTATAACAAGAGGAATTTAAAGTAGCAGAAAGCAGTCAGTACATGAGATGTTCCCAAGTATGAGAAGTCCAGATGGGGTTGTCTAGGAAATTCTGTTGGGCAGTTCCTTCTCTCTCAGACTGCATTTGCTGGCCCTTTTCCACCCTTTTTACTACTTTTTTCCAGTTTCAATTTAAAGAAGCTAGAAAATGTATTTTATCAAAATCGATGTGTTTAGGCATTTTCGTAGAATTAAGTCAATAGAAAGAAAGAAGCAAAACTAGCTAGAAGCACATCTTGGATGATATTAATTAGGCTTAAATAGATATTGTTCTTTTAACATCAGGTTTATTGGATGTCATGAAATGATAGTTGCTCGAACTCGAAAACATTCAATTGTCTCTCAAGAAACACGCACAAAGAACTTTTTATAGCATTAGTTTACATACACATTCGTTCACTCGCTCTTTGAATCTTCCATAACTAGACCATCCATAATAAAGTGGTTGTAGCGTACTTAAATATTGCTTAAGCTTACCAAGCCTTATCTTCTAAAACAGGGCTACAACAAGCAAACTAAGGTTTTTCCTTTTGTTTGTCGTGCGTAGCGCCTTACCACAAGTATTGAATAGATGAGATGAGTACCTCTTGCTACTCACCAAGAAATTAAACAAATATTTTTAATGTTATAACTTCTAATAGTTCAAATACTAACAAATATTACGCTTTTTTTATAATTTGTTTTCTACTTTTTACCACGAGTCAGTTCCCTCGCTAAAGCATATATTACCATAAATTGCCACTAAAACTCAAGTATTATATTATAATGGTTCTTACTATAAAAATATTACTTTATAATATGCTTAACCTTCTTATATATAGTTATATACTCATAAGATTGGAATTCCAACACATTTGATTCAAATTATAACTACTAAGAGCCTGTTTGGCCAAGCTTATGGGAGGTCAAAAATACTTTTTTTTTTCTTTTCCAAAAAGTACTTTTTAAAAAATTTGAGTTATTTGGCCAATACAGAAAAATACTTTTTGCCAGCAGCAGAAACAATTTTTCTGCTTTTAGGAAGAAACAGAAAATTCTAGCTTCTTCCAAAAAGCAGAAGTAAAAAATTAATTTATTCAAGACAAAACTATCCTCACCATAAATTTATATTTTCCAAATTATCCCTTACTAATTTAAGTTTTTTCTTTTCATTTTTGTTTCTAGTTTTTACCATCCTATTAAAATTAAAAATATCATATATATAAATCATATTGTATCTTTTCAAAAAATTTACTAACTTTTCTTGTTTTGATCTTTTCTTTGTGTAATATCTCGTAAATTTCCAAATTATCTTCTTCTTTTTTCACACTAAAGAAAATTATCTGCATCTTCTTTGGATTATCAATTCTCTTCCTACAAATAATTATTTATAATTTCTTTTGTTACATGTTATTAGTTTCCGAATCTTTAAAACAATTATCAAATATGATTTGTGAAAATGACATACAAATAGGTAATAAATTTACATTACATTGCATAATCTATCTATATATTATTAAAAGAAGAAAAAAATGCATCCATATTTAGTCAAGTGGCAGCCTCATAATAGGCCACTTGGCATATTAGACAAAGTTAGGTAATAATTAGTTTCTTTTTGAATTTAAATTTTAAAAAATAAATAAATTATACACTATTTGTTGTTAATAATTAGTTACTCTTTTTGAATTAGAATTTAAACATACTTAACTATTTCTTTTATGATTTTTTATATATTTAAAATTATTTTTATTTTACGCTCAATGCCAACTATCAAGTTTGACACTCAAAATCATCTAGTTACAACTACTATGGCTATACATAATTTCATCTGACAACGTTCTTTTACCGATAAAGAATTCAACTATTATGCTGATGAAGACATTACTGCAGAGATTGATGAAAGAGATTAGCTTTCTGATATTCCTTTAGAAATGTGAAGCAAGTCTTCTACTAATATTGAAGTGTTGTGTGATAGAAGTAGAGATAAAATTGTTGAGAAGTATTACCATGTGTGAGTGACTTTACTTGTTAGAAACCTATTTACTACCTTTATTTAGGTTCCTTATTAATTACTTTATATACCTATATTTACTAGTTTTATACAAAACCATAAAAAAGAGGAAATAAAACATACCTTAAATATTGGGTATCAGTTACACATAATCCCTACATTTAAGGTACTTTTCCTTTTTCCAAGAAAAACTATATTTATCTTTCTGTTTACCCAAAATCATCACCTCTCTTTATACTTACCCAAAATCATCATCATAAGAAACCTATTGAACCCCAAAATCATCACCTCTCTCTGTGCTTACCCACAATAAGAAACCCATTGATACCCATAATCTTTCTAACCCAAAAATCTCACTTACTCACTCCTCTTCCACTGTTATCCTCCCAAAATTGCAGATTATTTCCTCTTCCAAAGCTGTTGATATATGATTTTTCTCTTTAATTGTCCAAAATCTCTTTCTTATTTATACAATATAGAAGAAATTCAAAGATTTGCTCTACAATCAAGTTGTAGGTAAGCTTTAGTCTACATTAAAGTTTGTTTTAGGCTGAATTTCATAATGAAACTCGAGGAAGATGAAGTTTCGGAATTGTATTATGATGTATGATAAAAGTATCATATTTGTATCTGAGTTGTATTTGATACATCAATATATAAGACAATTATTATACAATACTAATAGTATTAAAATATAATATTGCATTATAATTTAAGTTTAGAGTTGGTTCTAGGTGGATGTTTTAAATTAAAACTTAAAAAAGATGAAGATAAAAGTTGTATCATAATTTAGAATTGTATCACAATTTATACCTAAAATAATATACGATACAATACTAATACAAATATAATACGATATTGTATCAGTTTAAGCTTAGAGTCAGTTTTAAGTTGTATCATAATGTCACGATCCGGATTTTTCACCCTCGGGAGTTGTGATGGCGCCTACTAATGAGAGGTAGGCAATCCAAATTTGATTACTTTTTCATTAATAACATAATTACTTTTAACAATTATAGGCAATAATACAAAAAGCAACAAAATTAAATAAAAAGCGAAAGTCTCAATATTATAGAGAACTGAATATAAATGCAGAAAATTTCAACAAAAGCCTCTACCCAAGACTGGTGTCACAATACTTACGAACTGCTAAGAATACTAAATACAAACGTCTGAAAGAGAACATAAACTGTTTATCTCGAATACAATGAGATAACAGACAAAATAAAGGATAGAGGAGACGCCGGGCCTGCGGACGCTTGCAAGGCTACCTCGGGTCTCACTGGACTGAAGGCCTGCTCCCACACTACTGTTGCTGCTATCCGAAACCTGGATCTATGCAAAATAGCACAGAGTGTAGTATTAGCACAACCGATCCCATGTGTTGGTAAGTGTCTAGCCTAACCCCGTTGAAGTAGTGACGAGGCTAGACTGGACTACCACATAAACCTGTGCAGTTATATATATATACATCGGGATTGAAATACAAGACAAGTAAATAGTATGGGAAGGGAAGCATGTTGTGGGGAGATAACAGTTTCAAGTAAAAGTTGCCTAGTAACGAAGAAAAAGCACAACTCATACAATAATAAGGAACAAAGATCAACAAGTGCACGACATCACCCTTCGTGCTTTTACTCTCATCCTCACCAAGCAATAGTATAACAAAACGTGCACGACATCACCCTTCGTGCTTTTACTCTCATTCCTCACATATAATCAATAGTATCGGCACGGAATGGCACAATGTGCGACACGATATCACCCTTCGTGCTTTACTCTCTTTTCCTCACAATAAGGAAACAGTGCACGACATCACCCTTCGTGCTTTACACTCTTTCCTCACAAGAAACAAACAATGCACGGCATCACCCTTTGTGCTTTAACACTCTTTCTCACCCAATCAACAATCACAAACAAGGGAAAGGGAATAAATAAACAATAATGGAAATCCCGGCAAGGGAACACAAACAAACAATTAAAGCCTGATTAGGTTACAACATCAATAATCTCAACGTCCTGGCAAGGAAAAATATTCAATAATCAACAACGTTCCGGCAAGGGAATAGATCAATAACTCTTTCTTTTTCTTTCACTTTCGTCTTATAGTTCACATTATCACTCGAGCCAATGCTCCAAAGATTTACTTATCTCATATACTTTCACAATTTGTATTTCAACTCGAGCCAATTCTCCACGAAGTTTAAAGATCATAATTCTTTTCACATACTCTTTACAACATATAGAGAAGTCATCAATTAAGCATGGAGGGCATAACAAAATCCAAACAATTCGCAAAATAAGGACTCACAGTCATGCTAGACACCAATGTATAAATACTCATCACTATGCCTATACATCGTACTCGACAATTAGCAAGTAGCAAATAAGACTCAACTCCTATTCCCTCAAGCTAAGGTTAGACCAAACACTTACCTCGATGCTTTGAACTCAACTCAAGCCTCAACTATAGCTTTACCCCGTGATTCTGCCTCCAATCCGCTCGTATCTAGTCACAAATCACTTAATTACTTTAATAAATACTAAATGAATTAATTTGAATGCATAAAAATAAATTTCTCAAAGTTTTGCCCAAAAATTCCAAAATTGCCCCCGGGCCCACGTAGACAAAACCCGAGGTTCGAACCAAAACCCGGTTACCTATTCCCCCACGAACCTAAATATATGATTTGTTTTGAAATCGGACCTCAAATTGAGGTCCAAATCCCCAATTTTAGAAAAACCTAGGTTCTATCCAAAACCTCGAATTTCACCCATGAAAATCATTGATTTTAAGTGGAAAACATGTTAAATGATATTAATGATTGAAAGAATTGAGTAAAAATTGACTTACAAATGATTTGGAATGGAACTTGTTCTTGAAAAATCGCCTAAGGAGTTTGGGTTTTGAAAGAATGGTGAAAAATCGATTAAGTATGGAAAAATGCAGGCTGCAGATATGGGAATTGCGAACTGGGGTTCGCAATTGCGAACCCCGACCAATTATGGAAAATGAGAACTTTTGTTCGCATTTGCGGACTCAGACCCAAATGAAGGACTTCTCATTTGCGAAAGCTCAACCTTCGCATTTGCGAGCCAAGGCAGGCCTGGGCTGGTTTCACATTTGCGATCGAGCCTTCGCATTTGCGAACCAGGCTTCGCAAATGCGAAGCCTGCAGGCCTGTTCATACCAGATTTTCCAAAGTTCAAAAAATGCAATCTGACACCTATCCAAAGCTCACCCGAGCCCTCGGGGATCCAAACCAAATATGCACACAACCTCAAAAATATCCTACGGACTTATCTGTGCGATCAAATTTCCAAAATAACATCATATACATTGAAATAAGCCTCAAATTTCATGATTCCTTCCAAATTTTCATAAAACATTAAATTTCCATTTTAATTCCAAAATACGTCAAACGACGTTCATTTTCAACCAACCTTTACAGAAAGTGATTAAACCATATACAAGACTTGTACCGGGTGCCAGAACCAAAATATGGGCCCGATACCATAGTCTTTTAATCAAATTTCATTTCTAATTTCCTTAATTATTTCCAGAAAATAATTTCACACAAAAATTCATTTCTCGGGCTTGGGACCTCGGAATTCGATTCCGGGCATACACCCAAGTCTCATATTTTCCTACGGACCCTGAGGGACCGTCAAATCACGGGTCCGAGTGCGTTTACCCATAATATTGACCAAAGTCAAATTCATTCAATTAAATATCAAAATTTAGCATTTTTCTCACAGAATTCATATTTAAGCTTTCCGGCTACGTGCCCGAATTGCGCACGCAAATCGAGGCAACCCTAAATGAGGTTTTCAAGGCCTCGGAAGCACAGAATGAGTAAGGAAACAAGTGATGACCCTTTGGGTCATCACATTCTCCACCTCTAAAACAACCGTTCATCCTCGAACGGACAAAAGAAAGAAGTACCTGAGTCGGGGAAGAGATGGGGATAACGACTTCGCATATCAGACTCGGACTCCCAGGTTGATGCCTCAGGGGGCTGACCTCTCCACTGAACACGAACAGAAGGAAAACTCTTGGATCTCAACTGACAAACCTGTCGGTCTAGAATAGCTACGGGCTCCTCCTCATATGACAAATCCTTGTCCAACTGGACAGTGTTGAAGTCTAACACGTGGGCGGGATCGCCGTGATACCTCCGAAGCATGGATACATGAAAAACTGGATGCACGGCTGATAAGCTAGGCGGTAATGCAAGTCTATAAGCCACCTCTCCCACTCGATCAGGAATCTCAAACGGACCAATGAACCTTGGGCTAAGCTTGCCTTTCTTCCCAAATCTCATCACGCCCTTCATAGGCAACACTCGGAGCAATATCCGCTCACCAACCATAAATGCCACATCTCGAACCTTGCGGTCTGCATAACACTTTTGCCTAGACTGAGCTGAACGAAGCCTATCCTGAATGATCTTGACCTTGTTCAAGGCCTCCTGAACCAAATCTGTACCCACCAACCGAGCCTCTCCCGGCTCAAACCATCCAACCGGAGACCGACACCGCCTACCATATAAAGCCTCATAAGGAGCCATCTGAATGCTCGACTGGTAGCTGTTGTTGTAGGCAAATTCCGCTAAAGGAAAGAACTGATCCCACTAACCTCCAAAGTCGATAACACAAGCTCGAAACACATCTTCTAGAATCTGAACAGTCCGCTCGGACTGTCCGTCCGTCTGGGGATGAAATGATATGATCAAATCTACCAGTGTACCCAACTCTCGCTGCACCGCTCTCCAAAAGCGCGAGGTAAAATGCGTACCCCGATCCGAAATTATAGACCCGGGCACACCATGAAGGCGAACAATCTCCCGAATATAGATCTTAGCGAACCTCTCAGAAGAATAGGAGACTGCCACAGGAATGAAATGTGTTGACTTGGTTAGCCTATCAACAATTACCCATATCGCATCGAACATCTTCCGAGTCAGCAGAAGTCCAGTAACAAAATCCATAGTAATCCGCTCCCACTTCCACTCGGGAAGCTCAATCATCTGGAATACACCACCAGGCCTCTGATACTCAACCTGCTGACAATTCAAACAACGAGCCACATACGCTGCGATATCCTTCTTCATTCTACGCCACCAATAATGTTGCTGCAAATCCTGATACATCTTCACGGCGTACGAATGAATAGAGTACTTGGAACTATGGGCCTCCTCTAAAATCAACTCTAGAAGCCCATCCACATTGGGCACACAAACTCACCCCTGCAAACTCGAAACTCCATCCACATCTAAGGTAACCAGCTTGGCACCTCCTCGCTGTACCGTGTCTCTAAGGACATACAAATGGGGATCATCAAAGTGCCAATCACGGATACGCTCCAACAATAAAGAGTGAGCGACCATGCAAGCTAACACACGACTAGGCTCAGAAACATCCAGTCTCACGAACTAATTGGCCAAAGCCTAAACATCCAAAGCAAGCGGCCTCTGACTGACCGGAATATAAGTAAGACTACCCATACTGGCCGACTTCCTACTCAAAGCATCAGCCACTATATTGGCCTTCCCTAGATGATAAAGAATGGTGACATCATAATCTTTCAACAACTCCAACCACCTCATCTGCCTCAAATTCAACTCCTTTTGCTTGAACAAGTACTGAAGACTCTTGTGATCAGTGAACACCTCACACGCCACGCCATACAAGTAATGCCTCCAAATCTTCAATGCGTGAACAATGGATGCCAACTCTAGATCATGCGCTGGATAGTTCTTCTCATGAATATTAAACTGTCTCGAAGCATAGGCAATCACCTTGCCATCCTGCATCAACACTGCTCCAAGACCAACACGTCACAATAGACTATATAAGGCCCTGAACCTGTGGGCAAAACCAACACCGGTGTCATAGTTAGAGCTGTCTTGAGCTTCTAAAATCTCTCCTCACACTCATCCGACCATCTAAACTGGGCACCCTTCCGGGTCAATCTGGTCATCGGGGCTGCAATAGATGAAAATCCCTCCACGAACCGTCGATAGTAGCCTGCCAACCCCAAGAAACTCCGAATCTCTGTAGCTGATGCTGGTCTAGGCCAGTTCTTGACTACCTCTATCTTCTTCGGTTCCACCTGAATACCCTCTGCTGATACAACATGACCCAGAAATGCAACTGAACCCAACCAGAATTCGCACTTCGAGAACTTACCATTTAGCTGACTATCCCTTAGAGTTTGAAGAACCACTCTATTGTTGTTTGTGCTCCTCCTGGCTGCGAGAGTATATCAATATATCATCAATGAACATTATCACGAATGAATCCAAATAAAGCCTGAAAACTCGATTCATCAAGTCCATGAAAGTTGTTGGGGGCATTTGTCAACCCGAATGACATAACCAAGAACTCATAATGCCCATACCGAGTGTAGAAAGCTGTATTAGGGACATCAGATGCCCTAATCCTCACCTGGTGGTAACCAGATCGCAAGTCAATCTTGGAAAATACCCTAGCACCCTGAAGCTAGTCGAACAAATTATCAATCCTCGGCAGTGGATACTTATTCTTGATCGTTACCTTGTTCAATTGCCGGTAATCAATACACATCCTCATTGACCCATCCTTCTTCTTGAGAAATAACACCGGTGCACCCCAAGGTGAGACACTGGGTCTAATGAAACCTTTCTCAAGCAAATCCTGCAACTGTTCTTTTAACTCCTTCAACTATGGCGGGGCCATACGATATGGCGGAATAGAAATGGGCTGAGTGACCGGAACCAGATCAATGCAGAAATCAATATCCCTGTCGGGTGGCATACCCGGCAGGTCTGAAGGAAAAATATCAGGGAACTCACAAACAACGGGCATAGAACCGACAGAGGGAACCTTAGCACTGGAATCCCGAACATAAGCTAAATAAGCCAAACACCCCTTCTCGACCATACACCGAGCCTTTACATATGATATGACATTGCGGGTAGAATGACCTGGAGTCCCTCTCCACTCTAAACGAGGCATACCAGGTAAAGCTAAGGTCACCGTCTTAGCATGGCAGTCCAAGATAGCGTGATATAGTGATAATCAGTCCATCCCCAATATAATATCAAAGTCGACCATATCTAAAAGCAACAGGTCTATACGAATCTCCAAATCCCCAATCACCACAACACAAGAGCAATGGACTCAATCGACCACGATGGAATCACCCACCGACGTAGACACATAAACAGGAATACCCAATGTATTACTAGGCATGATCAAATACGGGGAAAAATAGAATGACACATACAAATACGTACACCCCGGATCAAATAACACTGAAGCATCTCTATCACAAACCAGAACCATACCTGTAATAACCGCATCTGAAGCCTCTATCTCGGGTCTAGTCTTAAGAGCATAACATCGGGGCTGGGCCCCACCACTCTGATCTACCTCTCTGGGATGGCCTGCTGCTGGCTGGCCTCCACCTCTATGACCTCTACCTCCACCTCTGGCACCTCTACCCCCACCTCTAGCTGGATGGGTGTGCTGTGGAGCACCTAGTGCCTGAACCATGGCACGAAAACCCTAATGCTGAGAAGTGCTCGGTGCTCGATGGCAAAATCTAGCAATATGACCCGTGTCACCACAAGTGTAACAAGCCCTCGGCTATTGAGTCTGCTGGCCCTGTCGACTTGAATGACCACCACAGAAACTCTGAAATGGTGGTGCACTGATAGGGGCTGGTGGTGCAATGAATGGTTGCTGATCAGAATAGTGTGTGTGAGAACCACGACCACCTGGGGCACCCTTAGAAACCTGGAGGGCTGACTGGAAAGGCCTAGAAGGCTGACCCCTATCATATGAATCTCTGCCTCTAGATGAGGCACCACTGAATCGACCTGATTGACAGGGTCTATTATCTGCTCTATGACCACCCCCTGTGGTAATACCATCTCAATCCTCCAGCCACATTGGCCGCCTCCTGAAAAATGATATCACTCCTTGCCTCTCTAGCCATCTGGAGACGAATAGGCTAAATGAGTCCATCAATAAACCGTCTTACTCTCTCCATCTCAGTGGGGAGTATGACAATAGCATGGCGAGCCAACTCAATAAACCTGGTCACGTACTGGGTGGCTGACATGGATCCCTTATGGAGATGCTCGAACTACCTCCGATAGGCCTTACGCTATGTTACAGGGAGAAACTTCTCCAGAAATGTATGTTTGAACTGCTCCCAGGTCAAGGCTGGAGACCCTGCTGGTCTAGCTAAACAGAAATCCCTCCACCAAGTCTTGGCGGATCCAGATAGGCGAAATGCAGCGAAATCAACTCCGTTGGACTCAACAATACCCATGTTCTGAAGAACCTCATAGCAACTGTCCAAATAATCCTGAGGATCCTCGGTGGGTGCTGTCACACCTCCTTTTTCCGCTACTGCGCCCGAGTGGGCCGTAAAAGGGGTTAAGGGAATTTTTCCAATTAAAGGACAATCGAAACGGGATTTATTATTAAGACTTAGAGTCACCACTTGGGAGTTTAATGGTGTCCCAAGTCACCGGTTGAATCCCGAATCGAGGAAAAGATTGACTATGTATTATAGTCCGCGAACCAAAAATTCGAGTAAGGAATTCTGTTAAACCTGGAGAAGGTGTTAGGCATTCCCGAGTTCCGTGGTTATAGAAGGTTGCTCAACTGTTGTATTCGGCCTATTTATCTGATTTATACATGTTAAACCTATGTGCACATTTTAAACTCTTTACCGCTTTTATTATTGTTATTTTAACAGAGAATTGCAACGTTGTGAAAGCGCATCTCGAACCAACATCACATCAATGTACCCGTGGTTATCGATACGTTTCTACTCCGTTGAGATTTGGATTTGGGTCACATAAATGTGCACCCGAGTTTAAGAAAGTAAACTATTAAAGCGCTCCTGAAGTGACTAGCGTATTATTATTTTGGGGAAGGCCGTGAACTTTTGCAAAATGGCCAATCCCGAAATCTAAGTAATTTTACAAACAATTATAAAGGGTCCCACAGCTTGTGTGTTTTTGTTTGTCTAGGCTCATCTCATTCATCATTTAAGAGAATTGCAACGTCGTGAAAATGCATCTCGAACCACGTCACATCAATGTACCCATGGCTATCGACACATTTCGACTCCGTTGAGATTTGGATTTGGTTCGCATAAATGTGCACCCGAATTTATGGAGGTAGTTTTATTAAAATACGCACCTAAAGAGACTAACACGTTATTATTTTGGGGAAGGCCCTGAAATTTGCTAAACGGCCCATCCCGAGTTCTAAGTACTTATTACTACCATTTATTGAGGGCCCCACAATTTAATTGTACTTTGTTCGGCGAGGCTCATCTCATTCATTGTTTTAAAAATTAAACCTAAAAGCGACTACGATTTTCTATATTTTTTGTCTCTAAGAATAAAGAAAATATCCCTAGTTAATTAATTACCGGATTTAACACCGACCACAAGAAAAATCGCGCTCGAGGCTACGTGAAAGGGTGGACAGTAGCAGGCCTTGGTCCAGGCCCGCATGAACACACGAATCATATTGGACCTGAGTCGTTCACTGGAACGCTAAGGCCCAAAATTTTGCAAGTAGGCTAATCCATTAACCAAACAAATCCGAGATTTAACTATCTAACTACTTTTTAAAGTTACTCTATATTGGTACAAGGCCGTTAACCATCTTGCAATGAATAAAATTATCGAATGAAGCACTTATTCTTGGATTTTTATCAAAACTACAAGGTTAACCCTGCATGGCCAAATTACTTCCCCATTTTTACTTAGTTCAAGATGCATATTCAAACTTAACCAACTTATATATGCCTGCAACTATAAAACTCCAGTTATACCTTCTACCTAATTAGTAGATAAACTCAACTGATTAGTTATTTGAATTCGAAGCCTTTACCCTATGGGATCTCACATATGTTCGAAACAATTAGGCCAAATGTCGTTTATACATGGAGTAAAAAATGATAACCAAACTTTCAAAAGCTTTCCCAAGTTTCTAAGTCATTTCTTTTTGAACAACCTTGTGCAATAACTGACGGACATCAACTAAAACTAATCCATCCATTATATTAGGCTAATCATGAAGTAGGTTACTACTTGTTCTTAACAGAAGAGAAAGAAAAACTGCTTCACATTTAACAAAGCAGTCCAATTATTACAAAAACTCCAACAGAAACATACACACATTCATGACTTGAGTGCATTACTACATGACTTAGGAATACAACTTAGTCTAATATGCTTCAATATCTTCATATAATCATTCTATGTGATTTCAGCTTACAATTGCCAAGGTTACAGCTGTGTACCTGGTATTTAGAATAAAGATGAAGAAGAAACAAAGGTCAGCAGCAACAGTAACAAGCAGCAGAGGCAACAACAATGTGAGACAAGCTTTTAAAAGACCAACGCAGCAAATATAACAGCAATCCCAGCAACAGACCAAGCCCAGGAACAATATGAAACCAGCAAAAGCCAAATAGCAACACAAACACCCCAGGCAGGACTATAATTAAACCAAATTTGGACCCAAAATTCCAGTGAAACAATGTCCAGTTATAGACTCAAATAGACTGATCCGAAGTTTTAAAAATGCTGTCTTAGACTTAAAGCTCTCAACACTGACTTTCTCTCTACAAACTGATTTTCAGGAGTCTATAAGACCAACCAGTTTCCACTCTTAACTCTCACTTTTAAGCCTTCCAGAAGCCAGTTAGTTTTTTAGCTCTTAATACTCTCTTTAAACTGATTTTTTAGGATTTCAAAAACCAGTCCTTAACTCTATCAAAACATCACCTATTTATAACCAAAACAGGCCTGATATCTGCCTTGAACTACTCAGACCAGCCTTGGCATTTGGTCTGCCCATACTCCATGAATTCCCACTCTTATGTGTCTTATCTTGTTTCAAGTTATTTTGTTCCCCACTCACATGTCTCCTTTTTATTAATTAACTCTAAGGTTATGGGCATATTCGTATTCAAATCACCTATTGGCTCATCCCATGCTATTTATGTTTCCCAAACCACTGAGTATTAAACAATACACTAGTTTAATGTTATATTAGCACTTAGTGGACAGACCATTCAACTCAACCATTTTCAAACCTCCTGACATCCCCAAAATACCCTCCTAAGCTACTGAAATTACTTCATCAGGTAACTGAACCCTTCCCCTGACTAATTAGAACTCTATTCTACTCAGCCGCAGGCAAATTAACTAAATTGTACCTAATGATAAAGTTGAAAACAGGTAAAGAATTCCAGGAATAAAACTATGCATTAGGGAGTTTCAGAACAATAGCCTAATTAACTTCGAACAACTACCAAATTATTATTATCAGAGGACATCCAGGCACGCATCATTTGGATTTGAATAACCTCAAAACCTGATTAAACTACCAACTTATCGCTTTGAATTAGCTATATTGACAATGTGAACATTAACAACAGAAGTAGAGATGACGGATCACACAGAACTTGACCAAGCCAAAAAAAAGAAAAATTTAGAGTTGAACCAAACTAACGTACAAACGTATCAAAATGATTCAAACGCCTACAAAACGTGCTAATCAATCAGAAGAAAGATGACCCAAGAAAAAGGTCCAGAAGAGGAGGAGAAGATAATAAAGAAAAATCAATTAGACAAATACAACAAACCTAAACAATAAATGGTGACAAAAATAGAACAGAAAAAGAAAGGAAAAATACCTCAAAATCAGAACCAAGCGAACTCCAGTCGGTCGAAGCTCTGACTCAAACTTTTTTAAGGCCAAAACGGACCTTAATCGAGTGTTCTCGACTAAGAACACCTGACTAAGGTCGATTGTGACCTTAAATTCTTTTGGTTCTTCTAGGGCTCGTTTCGATTTGAGATTCGACAGGCTTGGCCAAGATTCGAACAAAGCTGGTATGGGATTGAGGACGAGGGTGGTCTGGTGGTCAACTGGTGTTGATTTGGGGCTGTTTAGGGTTGGCGCCGCCACCAAGGAATCTTGTGGCGGCATTAGGGTTCTTAGCTCAAAAATCAAAATTCGACAAACCCTGGGTTGATTCGAATGGAACTAATGGTGTTAAGGTGGCGAGGGAGGTCCGGTGGGGGTATGGTGTTAATTTGGCCTCAGATAGACAAACTAGGGTTTTGGATCAGATCCTTTGATTGAAGATTCGAAAATGTTGGCTGGGATTCGAAGTATAAGGTTCAGGGTTTTGGAACGGGGAGGTTGAGGTGAGCAACTGGTGTAATTTTGGGGCCGTTTGGACCACTGGAACCGCCGTGAAGCGATTTCCGGTGGGTGGTCGACGGCGGAGCGAGGCGGATGAAGGCGAGCCCGTCTTTGAGGGTTTGAAAGAGACGAGTGAGGGGGGGTCTGAAGTGGGGTGTGGTTTATTTGGGAGTTATATACTAGGGGGAGGAATTGATCCTGGCCGTTGGATCAATTAAGATCAACGACCTGGATCCATTCACTAACGAAGAACGGTGTCGTTTGGTGTGATAACGGGGCAGATTGGACCGGGTAAGAGAGCGGGTCAGAGTCGGGTTGTAGGGAATGTAATCTCGACCATTGAATAGGTTTGATCCAACGGCTTTAGATTGGGTGTGACAAAAAAATGACGTCGTTTGGATGTGATAAGGCCTGACCTAATTGGACCGGGTGAGGCATGTTTTGGGCCTGGATTTGGTCAATTCTTGGATAGCCCAGTCCATTTTTTTTCATTTTCTTTATTTCCTAGTTTAATAAACTTTATATTAACTTATAAACCATATTAAAACTACTAATTAATTCCCAATAACAATTATCATACACAGTTAAATACTAACTTAAAATAAAATCACACAAATAGACATTGAATGCAAAGCATATTTATTTTTTGTGATTTTCATTTTTTTTTGAACAATCTTAATTACTCCTAATAAGTCCTAAATGCAGATGTGACACATTTTTGTATTTTCATCGATTTAAACAAATAAACATGCACATGCAAGCTCGAACAATAAAAGAAAAATAACACAAATCCACAAAAAATTCAAACAACACGAAATTATTTTATTTTGAATTTCTGGGAGTAATTCTCATATAGGTCAAAAATCACGTGCTCACAGCTTCCCCTCTTTGCCTGTAAACACGAAGAGTTTTCGTGCAAAGACAAAGTGAGCGGATACGAGCGATTTTTGCCCATTTGAACACTCCGTGTGAAGCATTTTTTTACAATATTTGACCGAACCTTTGCTTCAAAAGGTCTCCTGCATATCCTTGGCTAAAAAGTAATCAGGTCAATGTAGTTCGGGAAGTTTTGGTAGCTGGGACTACCATGGAACTGTGATTTTGCTGTTGCTACTGCTACCACTGCTTAACGACCTCCTTATTACACCGTGCTAAAAGAAAACAAGAAGCTAGACTAAACTAGGGATTACAAAATCTTATCTATCTTCAAACTTGCTCTTGCCGCCTTGCTTTCTTGTTGGCTTGTGTTTCCTCCGCTGTTTCTCTCTTTCTGAAGCGGAATTTATGCTGGGGATATTTTGTTGTAACCCTCCGCCTGACTGACTTCAATCAACAAAAAATGATAACGCCTCCATTCTCCAGACGGGCTCCTGATTTCAACAACTAAAATGATAACGCCTCCATTCTCTAGGCGGGCTCCTGATTTCAACAACTAAAAATGATAACGCCTCCATTCTCCAGGCGGGCTCCTGACTTCAACGACTAAAATGATAACGCCACCATTCTCTAGGCGGGCTCCTGATTTCAACAACTAAAATTATAACACCTCCATTCTCCAGGCGGGCTCTTGATTTCAGAAACTAAAATGATAACGCCTCCATTCTCCAAGCAGGCTCCTGATTTCAACAACTTAAATGATATGCCTCCATTCTCCAGGCGGGCTCCTGATTTCAACAACTAAAATGATAAGGCCTGCATTCTCCAGGCGGGCTCCTGATTTCAACAACTTAAATGATAACGCCTCCATTCTCCAGGCGGGCTCCTGATTTCAACAACTTAAAATAGTAACGCCTCCATTCTCCAAGCGGGCTCCTGATTTCAACAACTTAAAATGATAACGCTGTGAGCACGTGATTTTTACCCTAAGTAAAGAATTCCAAAATCAAAATAAATAATTTTTTGGTGTTACAATAA